>JAQBSW010001982.1:20000-115334 GCA_029291075.1 Eudiplozoon nipponicum | reverse complement strand
AAGACCGCAACCTTGATTATAATAATAACCTTTTTGGGTGTTTTTGGTAATCCGTAAACTGTCGGTGTAGATGATCCAATTGGCTTGAGCTTCTGTGCAACGACCTTATCAATTAAACAGGTATCGGTTAAGATCTTAATTTCATGTATTACCTTGCGCTCGCTTTTGTTTATTCCATCCGATTTATCCTTCAGATGCGTGAATTTTGCATTGTAATTCAACATTTCCTGCATCTTTTGTATGTAGTCTTATTTTTCCATTATTACTAAGCTCTTGGCTTTATCATCGCGTAATATTTTGTTTTTCGGCTGATATCTTTAATCGCATTTAAATTTTGTTTTGTCAATAAATGCTGTTCTGCGCTGTTGGACGATTTCATAGGTGAAACCTGATCAACCAAAGTAGTTTTAAACCAGGTTATATAAGCAGTGGTTGTAGATTAAGAGTCGGCTCTTTGTTTGAAAAGCAATTGAAATTTTGCTTCAAGATCAATATCTCTTTTATCTGAAGGACGAATTCCATAATTTTGGCTCATCGGTACTGCTTCCATAATTAGCTTATCGATTTATTTTTGGAATATGTTAAGCACACGTTTGTCAGTATCATTCGTTCTTAAATCACATATAAATCAAATTTTTATACTACTTTCTAATTTCTTCAATGGAGCTGGCAAACTACCTCATGGATCACATATCTTCAAAACAAATTTGCTTGTTCAATACAAAAGATACACAATCGATTGTTCCCGACACCACCACTTCATCTTCTTAGTCAGATTTCATAGGTTGACTCGTAATTTAGGCTTGCGCAACGTATGCTCCAAATTTCCTGGGAACTTTTATTGCTTGGTATATTGATGATAATTTTACTCTCTCAATATAATTATTTGCGCTCTGCATTTTAATGTCATTATTTAATCTAAAATTTTGAACGGTTCTTTCGAACGTGAGCCTTAATAAAATATAGAGTACTGACAATTACTAAAATGAAAAAAGCATTACAACTTAAACCCATGTTTCAAATGGACATTTCACAATAGCCTCTTACAGGCAGAATGAAAACTTCCGAAATACCGATTACATTTTTGTTGATTATATGCCATAAAAGACTTATTCGATGTGCTAACTTAAATTAGTTTTGCAATAGAACATCATCGGTTGTCTGTCATCTTAGATCGGTGAAAAAAACTATTTATGTATGACAACACTGAAACGTATTTGTAGGTGCATGTGTTGTATCGATGCTAAATTCTTTAATGAAAGCTAGAATAGCTAAAAAAGTTGCAACTGTGCGAAAATCTGTTTGATAACATTAAACAGCAAAACAGATAAATTATGCTTTCTAAACCTCCCGATTTATTATTTTGATTATTTAAAAAAAAATTCTGTGCGAAGAATTTCACATTTAGAGAACGCCATAATGCGAAAGCTTGAATGATTTTAAGTAATATTGATCCTTCAATGACCAGCACGTGGTACAATTAATTTAATATTTTTTGTTTATAATAGTGATTAATCTCTTGATTTTATCGATAAATTGAGATTTTCATTGTTATTCTGCAAAATTCGTAGAATATCAGGTTAATCGTTTACAGATTCAATTTCAATCAACTTTTAAAATAATTTTAATTTTAAGGTTGTGTATGATTTTTTGATTGATTTAAAAATTTCTCGAATTCACCGAAATAAACAGGACGTCACTCAAAGGTCTATCATATTTATTTTATCGAAATTTATTTATTGAAAAAGGAATAATTAAAAAAATATATTTTATTAATTTTAATTTAGCTGGAAACAGCACGCATTATGTCCCATTAGAACATTATCATCTTGCTACAGATTTTGTGGCTGATTGAATTTTCAACAAAATGTATTCGTTTTCTTATTAACTATATCGTTCAAAAATGCAATAAAGGCATTCGTTGTAAAGATTTTATTTGCGTTTTAATCGGTGCTGTTAAATTAATTTTGAAGTACAAATATGTACGTGAATAATATACAATTATTGGCTGAGTATAATTCCCTTATTAGATTTATTTTACCCAGTTTTTTCTTTTTATATGCAACATGTATGCTTGGTATCACTATAATAATTTAACAGTTGGTTAATGAGAGAGGCCAATTTTGACTTCGATTTTGTTCACTTGTATGTGGAAGATATGGATTTTATGGATTCGTTGTTAGTAATATACTTCGAAATATATACATAAACTCCCGTAAAAACACACTTACTCACATATGTACATATTGTCGTTAAAAATTTTAACTACATAAGTTTAGATCGGGAAAAATTTATAAACAAATCCTACAATTATGCACATGATAGTTCGGAGATAGTTGGTTGGAACCTTAGGTTGTGAATAGTATCCATGAGCATCCACTCAAAGAAGAGGCCGACCACAAAATATAAGTTGATTTATGACTAATAAATGTATGCAATGCGCGACTTTGCTAGCTTAGTGGATAAGTTGCGTGACTCTTTATCAAATGCAACTGGGAACAAATCACTGCCACAGAAATTCTTTCTACTACTGGTGAATGTCTCACGAGGCCAAACTTGCCTAGCGTATGAATTCGATTTTCTATTTTTCATTATGTTTGATTTATAACGATATATATATATATATATATATATATATATATATATATATATATATATATATATATATATATATATATATATATGCATAAAAGCAAAAATGCAACTACTCTTTAACAGATATCGAAATATGCTTTTGAACTAGCTTGGCAATCTTATATTAAAAGTAAAAATTAAATTAATTGAATGCCGCATAAACAAAGCGCTTTTTGAGTTTTTAAACATTTCATCCGTTTTCCGTATTCTGCGTTTATATTTTTTTCTGTGCCGCCAATTTCGTCGTCAAGAGTTACATATTTAGTGGCTTCTCCTTTTTTATTGCCATAATTTATTTACTTTTTAAAGCTTCTGCTTTCTCTAATGTACAAGCTTGCTTGCCTATTATTTATATTGTGTCCTTTTCGTTAATCGACCATTACGTCAACTTCTCCCAACCTACAATCTGTCCAGTTTAATAATGGACATCCTATATAATTCCTCATTTCGTTCAAATTCTTATTTGATAAATACTATCTCATATTTTGCTTTTATTTACAAATAGAAAATTAAGGAATAATTCGATTTTTTATATCAAGATTGCAAGCACGAGATTAACACCAATATCATTGTATCTAACCAGACACACAATATAATAAAACTACCCTCAGTCACAGGTTCTGACGCGTTCCGGTCTTTTTAAGTCCCCATCAAAGCACGACAACAAACTGACTAACGAGGATCAAACTGCAATATATATATATATATATATATATATATATATATATATATATATATATATATATATAAGGAAATTAATATGAGATATTTGGCTACCACTTCTAGTAGTCTTCAATACAACGTATTTGACTGGAATTCTGTTTAGGACAAATTCTATACAGTTACAAAGATTAAGATTTTGCAGTTTTCGTTACGCATATACAACGTGTGCAATTAGACAATAAATAATTGCACGGGTGCTGGTAATAATTATTAAAATTAAGTTTGCGCATCTGAGGCAAATACTAGATCTTTGTATATAATTAGGCGCTCAATGTAGGAAAACTGTTATCAGTGACACGTGCTGGCATATTTCAACCTTCTAGTGTCATATTCATAGCACGACAGCAAGCTGTCTAATGAGGATCTTACTGAAATCTATATATTATAAAAGGAAAATTATATAAACGGATCCTACCGCTAGTAGTCGCCTTTACCTTGTACTTAATTATAAGTTTCGGCTGCACAGTCTCAATGGAGTCACAAACATAAATATTTTTCAGCTGTCGATAAATCATTGTGTAGTTGGTGATAATAATTCTTTGAATTAAGTTTGCGAACTTGAAATAAACACCAACCTTGTTGCATCAAATCAGTCGCACAACATGGAAAGTCTACCCTAAGTCACACATAATGACGCTTTATGATTTTCTCAGATCGCATAGCTTATTTTGTTTTCCTTGCATATGCGCTACGATTTGATCCTTGTTGGTCAGTTTTTCGTCATTCCCTGATGATAATTAATCGTAGTCTTGCTATGTTGCATATCTGCTTAGATAAAATAACATTAGTGCTTATCTAAAGCTCGAAAATTTCATTTAAATAATTATCAACAGCATCTAGGCGATCAATTTTTGTTTAATTTGAAATTTTATTTCATAGAATTTTCAATGATATGTATTCAATATATCAAAACTTCGATTTTTCCGAAGAATATTTTGTGCGATTATTGTTTATGAAGGAGAAATCATTGTAAAGTTAAAGCAATTTATTTAAAATAAATAATTGCATCAGCATTATTAAAATTTTAAATTTTAAAAACGTAAATGGTCGGCTGTATTTGGATGACCATAGTGTCCCTGGTAGTTGTACTGATAACTGTGGCATGAAGGTGACCAATAATGATGGGATACAGCTATCCGTAGATATTCGATTCCACGAATTAGAGTTAACTGTGAATTTAATATTCAGTGATAAATGGATCATTCTTTGCTATTAACAAGCGTGCTTTACACGGAGGGCATGTTTTGTCAACCAAAGGAGAATGTACAATGGCGACTACAAATCAAATGTGAAGTGCAGATGGAGATTGCCCATCTATGCGAAGAATAATTAAATCTAAATTATTCATCCTGCACTAGGAATGTGCGACCTTGTTTTTTTTGGTACCTCACATAAAACTATTCGTATTTTTATAGTTATGCGACGATGAAGTATAAGTTCTAAGATGTTTTCGTGCTGCTTTTTTCTGTCTGAATGCTTAAAATGAAATATTTATTGTCCGCATTTGGCTGTGTGACTAGATGCTTGAGCAAGTTACTGGAAATGAGGTACCGAAAAGTTTCCAGTCAACGAAAATTTCCAGTGGGTATTAAGAATGATTTGGAAGCATTCGAAATGACGAGACGAATCATCAACCAGCCACCACGAAGAAGAACTCAATACATATTTGGAAATGTGAATCAATCGGAACTTTGTGGAACTGAGGGTGCGTATCTGCTACCCTCGATAGGAAACCGTGGATACACTAAAATTGTTACGAAATGTTAACCAACAAGTGAAGGAATTTATTTCGAATTAAACGATTGTGAGCGGACAATCTTAGCTTTTTTATACAAATAATAGGATTTTATCAACGGATTGCCGCTGTTTTTTCTTGTTTAAGAAATTTTTATTTTCCAGAATTTTCAGACGTGCATTCTATTTCATTTTTAAAATATTCTGCTCGCAATCCGTCAACACAAAAACCTGAACGAAGTATAACATGAAAAAATAATGGAAAAAATGTAGGTGATCTAGAAACGAACTACGATCTATCTAATGTAATTGGAAGCATTAAGTAAAGCATTACAGTATGCATGATTGTGGTAAAGAAAAAATCCTACATATGATCTAGTAAAACATAAAATGCATTGCTCAGACCCCAACAAATATTATTTCAAATAATTTTAGAGTAAAAAATAATTGTGTCAACGAGTTCAAAAATGGTGAAAATTCGGAAATTCTGGGCTTTTTTACATTCAGATTGAATAAAACAACTATGGATAAATCTTGAAAGAGATTAAATAAGAAGCGAATGCATATTTTACCAGAATCAAAAAGATTAAATGAGATTAGTCTCAAGTGTAGTCAATTTGAAGTTCTGATTCATTCACTTTAGGGGAGAAAATAAATTTTAAGAATAACAAGTTGGAAGGAGGAAGAAATCAGGCTAACAAAATATGACGAAATATGTTCCAAAAGATAGGCAAAAACAAAGCAAATGCGCAGAATATTATCACGATTAGTTTCAGTAAGTGAAAGAAGAAAGATATAATTGAATTATGCGCGTGAAAATATATAATTGTAGGAAGGTGAATGCTACAGAAAGAAGTGGACAGCTGTTTATCTGATACGTATTTATATATTTGTCAATTATATATATATATATATATATATATATATATATATATATATAGTTATTTATGTGTATAGGAAATTATGTTAAATGTATGGCCCATGCACCCGATATACCAATACTACTTGTTGGGAAAAAATTTTCCAGTTTATTTATCGTTTGCCTTGACTGCTATGAACATATTTTAAGTACCATATAATAGCTGTTTATGGGTTGTGATAGGGAAAACGCAATATTTCTCTTATTATCTTTTAAACCAATAGTTCATATAAGTAGCAGAAAAAACTTTCTTAGAGTTATGCTTAGAAATTATTTCAATGAAGAAAACCGGTTTTAGTTATTTTTATCTACATTCTTTTAAACAAGTTTCTTTTCTGTCTCATTACATTACATAAAATATTGCTCATATTTATTTGAACAATTGTAAGTTTTGCGAAAGACTAATTTTTTCTAATGGAAGAATCCTGAAAAGGTGTTAGCAACTTGTTTTTGAGCTATTCGTTCTTAGATTTTTGGAAAAATATTGTAAGCCTATTCAGTTTGTTGAACACCTTTTTATTTCTATGTACTTCACATTATTATAAAAGCTTATTATTACAATATCAGTTTATTATTAATGGGATTAATTAATTAAGAAAGCGATATCTTACATACGTCTAAAAGCATACTGCCCTTGAAGTTTGCATATAAATCAGTACAATGTCTTTCGCATGACTGACATCCTAACAAATCCTAGTTTGAGCGAACTTCCGCATTTAGTCTCAAAACACTGAACGTTCATCACCTGGAGCATACATCTTTATTTATTATTTCAACATTTAACCAAAGATTAAATTCAAACTGATACTGCATTGTGCCAGTTAGTGGAATTAACTTTTGTGTGCTGTTAACATAGAGAGCTCGGGTTTTGATAAAAGTGCATCGACTTGTCCATCGAAATATAATTCACGAAAAATTTCTGTTGTATGTGTGATTACTTTCAACGTAAAAATAGTTTCAAAAATTAATCATTACCGGTCGGCGCATTCATCTCTCAAAACAGATTCGGAAAATTTTATGGCGCATGTGTTATTCAGTATTTCAACAAAAATCAACAAACTAAACTTCAACTGATACGGCACTGTGTTAGCTGATGTTGTAGAAGTGGGTGTATGTTTTAAATATGGAGCGCGGATTTTGAAACGACAACCGGCGTGTCAGCCGAAATAATAGTTAACATATATGGACATGAGTGTGTAATAATAATTTTGATGAGAAAGATGGTCTCAAAACAATTAACCGATTTCAGTATGAATTCTAACTTATCGGCAGATAACGAGAGCAATACCAATTTCTACCTGAGATTCTTAATTATTATCATTTGCCATAAGGCGTAATGCATAGTTATAATCAAGCCAGCCTGAAACACTGGATACGCACCTCCTTTGTTCCGTATAATTAACTGACTACAACAACGTATTCAAGACAAGATTAACTGCCGAATAGTTTGTTGTAGGTTCGATGCATACTGACATTCCTGATTGATTTTATCGATTATATTGTACACGAATTCAATACAGTTATTCCTACGCTTGACGTAAAAATTGTAATTTTTATTTCAAAGATGCTCTTTTACCCCATCTTATCAACTTATTTACTGGAGAACAGAAAACTACTACTTCGAAAAATACAATATTCATTAAATTTTTATTTTATCATATTACGATATAAAAAAATAAATAGCATTTGGAGTAGCGCCAGAAAGCCTCTATGTAATTTTATTGCACAAAAAATCACTATTACTTGCACATTTATGCACAGATTCATTATACAGTTATCTACCAAATATAAATGCTTGTTCGTACACCTTGTCTGCATCAAAATTTCAAAGCCGTGCATTGATCCTTGCCATATTTCGAATGCATTTTTATTTTATGTTATGAATGCACAAGTAAGACCGTTCTTATTTTAAGGTTACGATATGCTTCGAAAAGCGTAAATGCTTTCAGCTGCTGTATACGCCTAAATATTGCTGATCATATATAAAATAGACAAATATGTGTCTAAATTAAAATGTTTCAGTAAGAAATGACTTAAGCAAATTTTTTTAAATTGCTTGGAAGACAAATAAAACCGACTTGCCTAATGATCGCTTAATTGTATAACTTATAAATGTAAGACGAAGTCTTCACAAGATTTTTGGTCATGACCACAAAGATATTCTGCAGCGGATCTTATAGTCAAGTACAATGCATACCTGACTAAACTAGGTATGTCGTTAATTAATAATTTTACATATCTTCTATACGTATTGAAGTTTTTTTCCCGTTCGTCAGTTTACCATCGTGCTCTCTTGGTGACCAATGAAGGTTTGAATGCGTCAGTACGTGTGACCGACGGAAGATTTACTGTTCTGCGACTAGTTAAATAAAATAGTATTGATATTTAGAAAATGTTTGCGAATTTGATTTGAACAATTCTTTCTTGATGCTACGACTTTGCTCACTAAATACCATTTAAAAGAAACGTTTAAGTCACTTTTGGATACTGTTTGTGACGGAGAACTAACATATGCAATTGTGTATTATGTTTTGCGCACCTAGTAACAAATTAGTCCAAATATGACCAGAAGGATAATTTTGCATTGCGAATTTGAGTTGATTCTCCGTGATTCCGTGAGAATTTTCTAAAATTAAATTCGATTGAATAAGAGTAGAAAGCTAAAATTGCTTGTCTTGTTCTGTGATGCAATTGATTTTCTAGACAAAATATACAGGCAAATAAATGGTCGCGGGATGAGTTTTTCTTTAGCAATAGTCATCGCGAATCTGCTTGTCTAAATGTAAGAAAGAAAATTCAGAGCTGTTAAGTAAAATAAAAGTTGAAATTTATTATGTTTATGATAGTGTTGATGATATTGTGTGGAAAATCAGTATGCATGCTTAAGTACTGATTGATAAATTCAATTTTTTCAGTTAAAATTAAAATTAACAAGATTCTAAGATTCATTTCAACTAATATTATCACGTGAAATGGAATAAATGTTTAGTTAAAACATTGTACAGTGGGGCATTGTATATTTGTTTTCTTGACTGCCTGAAGTCAGAATTGCTTTTGCCTTCCTTCCTATCACAGTTGATAGATAACTTAAACTTAAAGATTTAATAAATCCAATTTTGAATTTTTGTACATTTGAACCGCGAAACAATTATATTCACCTGCGGTATAAATGTCAGCATAGAATTATGCGTGCAATATATAAATGGTTCTATGCTTTGCCGTGTGCATAGTTTGCAATTATATTTGCTCTGATAATATCAAGAACCAAATTTTCCCCTAACTGGATTTAAAATTATAAGCACCACCGGAATCTTTTCTTATATAATATACGATTGAATTTAAATCTTGAATCGTTTCTATTTCGGCAAAAACGGTGTAAGATTGAACTTTAGCTTCTCATAACACCTACTAATCAAGTGTACATGCATAAGATTTAATCTAGATTTCCTGTACGGCGGGCTGTCGAAGAGCCTGTGAGACAAAGGCAGAATAAACGACGCCTCTCCACTGTAACTTGTTTGCCGCTAGACTACCACTGATTTCGGTCAATTCAGGTGTCTCTTATTTAGCAATGGCTAGATGTGGCTTGATCAAATGACCGATACCGCAAATAACAGTATCCGATCAACAAATGGCTGCCCTAATCCTCTTGCGATTTTAGATATCCACCGGAGAATCCTCGTAGGCCCGGTGAGCAAGATATGATGTTGATCCTCTCAAGCAGAGCCACAACTAACGTAATTGACGTTCTACACCAAGGTTCGAGTGTGTTGCAGCTCTTGATTAATACATACTGTCGCTTAGTTGACTATGGCCTGGACCAAACCAACTGAATACATCGCATAACAGATAATTCCGATCGCTGGCAAACATAGTAGGTCATCTCCTTTGCATTCGAACAACAACTACTAGTACGTTGTTTCTATGCGTAAAATCCAAATATGCTGCTACGTTTCGATGCTGCTTCCAACTCAAGCACTGTTCTACATCCACAGAGGATGGCTGGTAGCAAACTTCAAGGAATCTTTCGAACGAAATCTCTTAGTTTTGTGAAGTCGTGTTTTAAAGAGTTTTGATGTAAGAGAAGATATCAAACAAGTTATTTTACATAGTAAGGCAAGCTAAGACTTCGTTAAACCTTCCATTTTTATAACATCCTGTTTAGTTTGGTACGCTATCGGCTGAAGCTACAGTTTACCTAGCAGAAGAAAATGCATTCTTGAAGTCATACTGCGCAATAGTATCCGCTTTACGAGCACGAATATGTGAACGAAATACGTATGCTCACATTGATCTGAATTGCTTCTGTCGTTCAGAAGATTATGTTATGATGCATTTATTAAGCAAGTAGATTATCCTTGATACAATTCTATGTCCTAGAGGATGACGATTGTCTGATTACCATAATTTGGTCGATCGGAGTATTATGGCATGAAACGGTCCCAAAATGCATGTGTCATATCGCCACGCTTTGGAGCAAGAGGCCTTATGTTGTACCGTTGCAATCAGTTTAAAACTAATGACAAGACTAGAGAGCCTGATGCTGGTGTCACAGTTATATTCAACCATGATCTGTCTTCCAAGAGCTCTGTTTTCAACACAGTTTTTACATAGTTTTGTATTGAAATCATCGGAAATTAATAAGATTTCGGAACGCCGCTTTAGGCATTACGCCAAATCTGAACATTTTAACAAATTTATTTTATTCAGAATTACGGCTGATATTTGGTACGTATACGCAGAAGCCGCGAGTAGCTATGTAGGAATAACAGAATAATCGGCATTTACGTGAAATACACCTGAATTATATACATTATGGAATGCTTTATTATAGAAGACAAAAGAAAATAAATGTGTTTGCCGTGCTTTTGCAGTTCAGCAGCCTTAAAAGACTGACTCGATCGCGAGGTCAATGGGTAAACTATCCTTGTGTTTAGGCAGCACTTGACGACCATAAAAAGCTGCTGGGAGGCCACTGTGAGTCTTTTGTAGTTTTTCTGTTCCAGTACATGTGAGCACGGCAGTTTACAATTTATACCGTCGGATTAGAGAGGCTTATCAGGCACTAACTTCTTCTATCTTTTAATTACCCTCCGAAATGTATGCAACTTTATTGGCTCTTTTCTTGATTCTTACAAGGAGCTTTCAACCCTGAGGGTCCCAATTTCAGGCTCATTTATAGTAGCTTAATTTGGAATATCCACTGAGCGAGATTTAACAGAAAAAACAATTTTTTTGTTCTGAACACCGACCGATGCAGTGTGGAATCATTATTAGTTGTGTTTTTATATTTTACATCTTGAGGATTAAAAAACACCAAATCACTCATTCGAAGTGGAAATGGAGGTCTGGTATTCAGAGTTATCCTGCTGTTAGATATACTGCCACCCAAAGCTGATGAGTATCTTCAGTTCTTTGGTTTAATTTCCTGGTTTTCCTACTTTAAGTTGGTCTACCCACCAATTTAGAATAACTATTATTTTACGAGATGTAAGAAATTGTCCTCTTTCCTTCTTCTGCTAGCCAAGAACTCACGTAACATGCGGGTCCTGGGCTGAGCTTCGGTTGCCAGATTGTATTTTAGATGTTTGTCATAGGTGTTTATTAAGTGCCAGGAATGCAATCATGACGCTGCCTTAGAGTTGTGATCACAGATATTCAGATTGGTATGGCGTAGATTTATTAATAAACGTATCGTAATACCACTGTTGCGAGAGACAAACAAAATAATTTTCAATATTAATATAATCCACGAGTGCTAACATGAACCTCTAATAACAGGCTTTTGCTATGAAATGAGAAAAAAATTTGTGCACTAGCCTCATCATATAGCTTTTCTATTATCATACTAAACGATGTATCATTATGTTTCAACATTTTAAACTTGTATTAATTGTGTACTTTTTTTCAATTTAGGCAAAATTAATTGATAATTTTTTTCTCCAGTAAAGTATTTGGTAATATTGACCGAAATCATCTCCTGACAATATATAATTTCTTTTAAATTCATGCATTGGACTATTTTTTGCTTGTTAGAAAGCTTTAATCACGCAAACATTTTCATTAAAACAGGTGTTAATTAGCAAAGGAATGCGATATCGGCATATTTTTACAAATAACATAAATAACATAACAGAGCTATTCTTTCATTCTTTTGTTAAGATGTGTATCATTAGATAAGCAACAAAATTTCACGCTCTAGTTTATCAATTTATAAATTAGGCCAAAATAGATTCCAACGCCAAATCTACCTATTTCCAAATTTCAATGTCAACTTCAGCTCTTTTGGTCACGATACTATTCTTAGTGTGCGTTTAACCCGAAATAAACACAACGTCTTAGACAAAAAAGATACAAAAACCGTTTATCTTTATTTCTATTCAAATGAATATCTATTTTTACGCATAATTGCTCCTTTATCTGTGAATTTGTTCCTATATAGGTCTATGCCTGTATATGTGTTTGGTTTTAAAGCAGATATGCGTGCACCAGTACAAATGGTTTATATCTCAATTTCGCAGACTTGATTTTGAGAATTATCATCAACACCCGAACTATAACATATTGTTCAATTTTATAACTTATATGCGTGTGTGGTGTTTGAGACTGCTAATAATTTGAGCAGCCGACATTTCCTGTCAAACACGATTTATAGTCGACAACTTGAAATGAGGGGCACTTATCTTATTTTTCTTTCCTTATATATGCATTGCAGCTTGATTCTCGCTAGACAGTTTGTCGTCTTCTTGTAATGATGATCGTAAAAGTTCGATACCTATCAGTACGTGTGACTGGCGGTAGCTTTTCTAAGTTGTGTGACTTGTTCGATACAAATAAATAGGTGAACAACGCAAGCTCATAAACTTGATTTATGAATCGTTATCATTACCCGGGAAAATAATAATTGCCAATTGTTTAATTTATATACATGTTCGTGACGGCTTAGCAACTGTATCACCGACATTTTCTGTCAAGAACGTTGCCTGAAAGGCTACTAGAAGCCAGAGCTACATACCTAGCTTTCATACTTCATGTATCCGTTGCGTTTTGATTCTTCATAAACAGTTTTCTCTTGTGCTTTGACCATATAAGATTCAAATGTATCAATATGTACAAATGCCAGTAGGCCTGGTATGTTGTACGACTGGATTAATATAATGGAGTAAGTGTTTATCTCATATATGCAAACTTGCCTTTAAAGATTGACATACGTGTCATACATTGTTCGCTTCATTTTATTAATTCGTATGTTATTAATGAGCGAAATCATCTAATAACCAGGGGATGTGTGTAATAAGAATGTTATTACGTTGGGGTTTTTGTAATATGAAATTTTAAACAATTTATGAATTTTTTTATTACCTTATTTTAATTTAAAGTCTGGCAGCAAAGTAATATCTTTAACTTGCGTAATAAACTCGTCCGGAAATTAAGCTTGTATTTGCGAAAGTTTCTATTTATGCAAAAAATATAAAACAATGTTTTAAAAGAATTGAAACGAAATATAATTTATTATTTACTTTAAGTAAGGTTTTGATATCAGAATAATTCAAATATCACTTTCAAAGTTGGCATTCTGCCTGTCTTCTAATGGTTTGTTTAAATTTGAAATTATCGATTACGTGGTTTGAACGGATACAGTTTTGCGCTATTTACGCCGGTATTATTATTTTCGGAATAATTACCATCTTCTGCCAGCAAAATAGATGTATTAGAATTCCGCCAGAGTTTCCAAGTTGGTTTTGCCCGAAGTCATATAATTTGAAATTCTACAGTGCAGATGCTAGTTGAAACATTATTTCAGCTATAGTCTAAATTCGATGTCTGACAATTGTTTATGCAATTGTGCCAATTATCATAGCACTCATTATTTTTTATCTAGCAGTGTTTACGATTGATTCAGGTTTCTTTTCAATCAACTTTTAAATTTCTTCTTATGATTACAAATGCATATGGTATGTTTTATATCAGCAAACATCTCTCCACTTTTGAACCACATTTTGCTTAGTAGGCAGATTAAATAGAACGAAAAAATAAGGACAATACATGTAAAGTCTTTAAAAATACTACTTATTATAAATATAACAAAATTATAAAATTGTGTGTTAAACTGTTTTATTTGCATTTCTCTAACTAAAATCCATTCTACATTAACATAAATTATCGAAAATTTTACTATCTGAGTTTGATGTTGCTTTGTTTTCAATATTTTAAAGTTATTATTTCTGGTTCATTATGCAAACATATCTTTAATAATGGAGTCTTCTCATTTACGTTAACTTATGTTTAGACAGTTGTTTTGAGCACAAATCGTTTGATCTGCATAACCAATTATTTTTGTCCCTCAATCGATATTAGTTTTCAAAATGTTGTGGTTTTCACCATACGCTAAATTTAAAAAATGTGCAAATATTTTTTGATGAATAATGATATTTTGGTCTTAGTATCTATTCAACATTGCGGAAGTGTCAATTTCCGCAAATCATTCCTCATTTAGTTGTTTAACCAACTGTCCATCTGGTGGTATATTCGCGACTACTTTTTGCAACTTTCTAAAAAATATAACTGTTATGGTATTATTTATAGTACGCATATTCGTTTGAAATATTCGTTTGTGTTGATGATTTGTTTAAATGTTTTTATTTTTTTAAATTAATTACTTATTTTAGATTCACTATCAAGTGCGCTGAGGGAAATTAAATTTTTCTTTCCGGACTTTGAGATTAATTCCAATTGAGTCTTCAATAACTTGAGAACACAATGTCGCGAATTCAGCACAAAAACGGAATTTAATAATTTTTGGCTTGACGTTTATATATCATATTATTAAACATACATCTATTCAATGTACTAAATACAGCATTATTTGATAACAATTAATTGTTGAAATCTATTTTCGAACTGTAGATGTGGTTAAACGCTTTTAATCTAGTTAACTGTTCAATTAACATACCTTGGAAATATCGTTAAAAAATTTACTCGTGAATTTTATTTAAATACCTTTACATCATGGAAATATTTTCACAAGTTCTTTGACCTATTTTTCATTCATATTTATTCCATATTTTGATAGCGAACGTCTTATATGTTTATAGGTAATTATATAAACAGCACTTTGAAGTTAGACTTTTCTAAAGCAACTGTCAACTTTGAATATATTTATCGTGAGACTCAGGCAATTATCTGCCCATGTAAATTTAATGAATAAAGTAGTTTTTCATAGATTTTAATCGTTTTTTAAATCAAGGTTGCTTGAGTATTGAGTTCATAATTTATCAATTTATATCAATCAATATATCAATTTGTGTTTTGAACATCAATTCAAATAATGACATGCTTACAGAACACACCTAATTTCACTCTCTCCCCCTCTCATATATATATATATATATATATGTATATATATATATATATATATATATATATATATATATATATATATATAAAGTCTAATGTCAGGATATGTGCAGTAAAAATTCAATATTGCTTCAGGTAGGTAAGACAATTAATCCTGTAGACCTGGGGCACCCTTCAAAGAATATCCAGAATTAGGTGCGGACGGGATACGAACCTGTGCATAATTGAATTGGAGTATATGAATATCCACTGCGCTACCCGTCCGCATTCTAAACGCTATATATATATATATATATATATATATATATATATATATATATATATATATATATATATATATATATATATATATATATATATATATATTGTAACTATAATCATGACATTGCAAACGATAGATATTGCGCTCCATCGTTTCAAGTGTACTTCCGTAACTATTGGGTAATGCTTCAGTAGTATGTAGTCCATCTCAGGGTAATGTCAGAAAACTCGATAAATTGGTGCATATCTAAATAACGTTTAACTCATAAAACTGACCAGCAAAGATTATGCGGCTTGAAGTTTTAAAATATTGTTTGCTTCTTATGGACACCTGTAAATTTTTTTCTTTTTAAATTGTATTAAAATCTTATTTAATATTTAGATTATACCCATAATACGTTTTAATAACCATATAGAGTCTTTAAGTACTTCGAATTTTCGGCCTTGGTTTTCTAGGCGCTTAGGTCAATCTGAAAGGTCATAATAGCATAACCTGACGCGTGAAAAATGGAACCCAATTATGTGGATTTATGTGAAGACTATTTTTGTATACCAAGCATTAGATTTTTAATACTTGAGGCATAAATGTCAGTAAGCCAGATTTTGTTCCAGTTTTACCATTGAAAGAATATAGCTTCGTGAGTAGAGTTGTATGGGTCCGTGGCGTTAATATGCGTTATTTTGCATTGTTAATTTATAAAATTATTATGTAAACTGTTTGGAAGCATTTTAAATTGAATAAAATTATTGAATAATTACCAATTAATGTACGTCAAACTTTAGATTGCGTCATAATTATTATCGATTAGGAGTTTAAACGTTATTATTTGCTGCTTGCTGCCAAAGAACGTGAAAAGTGCCTATTCAGTTTTTCGTCGGTTGCTTAATATATAGGAACTAATACGAATCATCGAACTGGTCTGTTTCAACTTTCCATAGCTTTCATCCGAGCACGACGGAAAACTGACTATACTGGATTAAACTATATATATATATATATATATATATATATATATATATATATATATATATATATATATATTAGTTCCAAAAGCTGAGATTTAGCTATGACTCCGTACAGATGTGCTCATGTTTGTATCCCGTTCGCGGCTAATTCTGGATATTACTTGAAGGACGAAGCCGGTCTACTGGATGAATTGCCTTTGCTACCTGATGCAATGTTGATTTTATACAGACAATATACTCCATTTAGTGTCATAAATATTGTCTGAATAGAAATCAGTGCCCTTGAATTCAGGTAAACGTTGCGGCTGATATTCGAGCATAGATTCAATTGATAAGAGAATCGTAACGGTTAGAGAACCATCTGAGTTGTTCAGACAGTCATGCATATGTTACGATTTTATCTCCGATAACTTGTTTATTGTCCTGCTCTTATTCTTTCAACGAACGGTTGAAATGTATTTGTTGTTTGTCACGTTCTATAACTGGTTAAAAAACTGGCTTTATGTTAGCATCAACTCTGGTAGGAATTTTTTATACACAGCACAATCAAGAATGTTTTAATTGGATATTTGCTCATTTACTTTGTTCTTTCCTGCGTATTTGCAAACATTTCTGCAAAAGTTTTGTTTGCCAAACAAATTTTAGTTTATATAGTCAAATTTGAGAAGCGAGGTGTATGAAGATGGATTAAATACATGCTTAGGCATGCACACTAGAACAAAAGCACACGCACAGCAAATTCGCCAGTTTATGCCAAAATAATGTACGAACGTCTTTTGCTTAGCTAGCTGAGGATTACGGATTTCGCATATAACAGATTCCGCTTTGCATAACTATTTTTTAAAGTTTTTTCTTTGAAGCGAACGTGGAAGTATTTCTGGTTTGTAGTTTGACTTTTATAAACAATAATTTCAGGTATTTCAGAAATCTTTTACCATTGACAGGTCGGTGTCGTCTGAAATGCTCTTGATCTCGTTTCATTAGTGATCGGCCAGTAGAGCCTAAATGTTGCATTGAGCACCTATGACATTTGTTAAAATAAACTGCGCTTGATTGCAGGTAGCTTACCGTTTACATTTTTGATTATCAGGCACTTCATCATATAAAAAACATCATTTGTGTACACTTCGAGTAAATATTTCAGATATTGCATCCCCTCTAAAAGGTATGCTGACATACATATTTTTTTAGTTTGGCAAAGCTTCACTGCATATTTGTCGTTGTGTATACTTAATGTTTGCTTCAACAAGCTTTTCAGGATACCAGTTATCATATAAGGTTGTTTTCAGAACCGTCAGTTCTTCGTACTAATATACTTTGGAATGGATTTCATTCATCCTTTAGGTTAAATTGGGTATAAAATTTCTTTTTTGGGTGATAGACACAGCGCTGTTTTAGTAGACGTACTGTCCATTCCTAGTCTGGTTTCACTATATTTTACTTTTTAGACTTGTAAAATACAATGTATTTGTAGTTTTTGTCAAGCTCACAAATTTTATTTAATGAATTATTGTCATCTCCCACGCAATTAGTGATTGTCTAATTATATACCATAATCATGTCCGAATTTCAGTAAACCAATGGAAATAATTGCACTAAATTGATGGTTTCCACGCTCGAAGGTGAACTGAATACGATTTTCCACGTTTTTAAAATCGTTAAAAAATTCATTTTTTTAATACTTTTTTTATTTTTGATTAGGAAAATGCGATAAACTTACGGCTGGTGTGTCCTGCGATATTTTATATGGAAATGTTGTAATTTTGATTTTTTCTGATAGTAAATTTTTAATATCAGCTAGTAGACTGCCTAATGGGATTGCCATCACCATTGCATCGACTTGCATGAAATATTAACCATGAGATGTCAATTAAAATATGTAGTGCACTTCGTGTGGAGAAGTTGGAGTTGACTTGTAGGTATGAGCCAGCATAATGTTAATGTATGCACTGTCCAGTCCATGTCTGCTTTCAATATAGTTCCCTTTTATGACTGCCATCTTCCAGTGTGAATAGCATTACACCAAGGGAAGACACTGCGCTAGATTGAAGGTTTCTGCGCTCCCAGATAAACTAAATGTGTGCGAAACAACTCTACAAAGAGCAGACAATTCTAATTCTAATGAAATCTATAGCATCATACGTTACCTCAAACATATCAACTAGCAGTCACTTGCGTAGCCAGCGTGTGCGGCTTGCTAAGGGTATATAAAGTTGTTGGAATTAGCAACTTGCCAGCATTTAGAGAGATAATTTCCATGATCAACACTCAACAACACAAACTCGTGGGAGAACTAAAAACAATCCTATAGCCATGAAAAAATAAATAACGAATATAATATTATTTTACTCGTTCGAGCTGATTCCACAATTGACATTTGCGGGAAAATTGAGAGCACTCGTAGGTCGGTAAAATCCTTATTCCTTCACAGCTCCATATGCATAGCTTGTTTTATAATTAATGAATGGGTTCTCTCTGGTCCCGTGACTCTGAAGCCGTTCTTGCACTGCTTGTCCGGAAAAGAGTTTAATTACAGATCTGTATTCAATATAATTTCCGGACATGCTGGATAATAATAATCAATAAATTAATAAACAAGCTGTGTACCTCGAAATGTAACGGAATAAAGATTTTACCGAACCACGAGTGCTATCAATTGTCTCGAGACCGTCAATTTTCGCATCAGCTGGAACGATGGCAGTGCTAGGCAAAAGCCAATTCCCTATAAGGATTTCACTCCTTGCCTAATATTCTTCTTTAAGCTTGGTTTTTATTAAATCCCTCGCCTTCCTCTGTACGTTCATCGCTATTAATCAATAATCATTCCTCATACCTAAAAATCATCTAAAATTGTCATCAATATGTGCACTAAATATGTCTAATTCATCTTCAATGAACAATATTTTACACAAGTCGATGGAGTGGCGATAGGCAATCCGGTAGGATGCCTACATTCTTTAAATCAAGTTTGCGAGCTTGAAGTAAACACCAATCCCATTGTATTTAACCAGTCGTCGAACAACATAACAAAACTACCGCCAGCTACAACGCACTGACGCGTTTCGACCTTCCATGATCATCATCAGAATACGACGGCAAACTGACTATCGAGGATCAAACCGCATTGAATATATATGGAAATCAAATTTAGATATGCGCTGCATACATTGAACTTGATTGGAAATGTCGGCTGCACAATTTCTATGCAGTCACGAACATTAACTGTTTGCAGCTTTCGCCACATATACATATATAGGCAATACAATTTAACAATAATTGTTTGCGCGGGTGTTGGTAACAATTCTTTAAATCAAGTTTGCGAGCTTGAAGTAAACACCAATCCCATTGTATTTAACCAGTCGTCGATAGTCAGTTTGCCGTCGTACTCTGATGATGATCATGGAAGGTCGAAACGCGTCAGTGCGTTGCAGCTGGCGGTAGTTTTGTTATGTTGTTCGACGACTGGTTAAATACAATGGGATTGGTGTTTACTTCAAGCTCGCAAACTTGATTTAAAGAATTGTTACCACCACCCGCGCAATCAATAATTGTTTAAATTGTATTGCCTATATATGTATATGTGGCGAAAGCTGCAAACAGTTAATGTTCGTGACTGCATAGAAATTGTGCAGCCGACATTTCCTATCAAGTTCAATGTATGCGAGACTGCTAGATGTGAGAGCCGCATATCTAAATTTGATTTCCATATATATTCAATGCGGTTTGATCCTCGATAGTCAGTTTGCCGTCGTACTCTGATGATGATCATGGAAGGTCGAAACGCGTCAGTGCGTTGCGGCTGGCGCTAGTTTTGTTATGTTGTTCGACGACTGGTTAAATACAATGGGATAGGTGTTTACTTCAAGCTCGCAAACTTGATTTAAAGAATTGTTACCACCACCCGCGCAATCAATTATCGTTTAAATAGGATGCCTACATTTTCTATTTGTAAACTTCTAAATTGCGACCAAATTAAAAATACCGCCCTACATATCTTCGGTATTTTTATAAAACCTTCGTAATCCTAAGTAAAGCTGTCAAAAATAACTTGATAACGAATTTAGCAATGTGATCCATCACATTTAGTTCACATGCGAGCGCGAAAACCCTGTGCTCAGCACATTGTACTTCCTTAACGTACTGCTACTGAGACCGGAATATGGCTGTTCAAACAGGTAACTATATAGAAAGCTGGCATAGTCTGGACGGTAATTTCATTAACGCAGCCATTTCTCAATTTCCCTAAAGTGAAATTCGATATGAAATTTGTCTTATAGAATAAAAATTATTTTATAAAGAATTTCAATGTGAAAGACTGTCGGTGCTCAAAACAACTTTAATAGAAAACGAGAACCCATACAATTTGTTGATGCAAATACGAAACATAAATAACGACGAAAAAGCAATAATGCCGCACTAAACCAAAAGGAAATATATATTGGCATACCTTTTGAAGGGGATGCACCATTCAAAATTTTTACCCGGATAATTAAAAATGTATTGACTTCTCGGATGTTATATACAGAAATCAGGTTTGCATATATAACAAAATGCGAACCCAACTTAAATGTAAATTCTAGCATAGAGGAGAACGTTTCCACAATAGCTGTACAAGTGTTTTATAATAATCAGACTCTAAATAAGGCGGATTTCAAAGTGTTCTTTGAAGCAAAAACGAAAATTATTGTGCACAGCGGAGGCTGTTGTATAGAACATCCTTGGTCCTCAGCTAAATAAACAAAAGAAGTTAGAATATAAACTGGTTAATTGTGTGTTAGTGTGTACGCGTGCGTATTTCAAAATGTGCGTTTATCGCTTTATGTTTTTTGTTGTATAATGTATGTCCTGTCCAACTTTATCTCTCTTGCTCGCCAAAAAGTACAGTAGAACGTACCTGCTATTATATTCCAGTAGTGTTCGGGTGAATACAAAATTGACTTGTATTAACCGTCTTGTACATACCTGATTTATAATAAATTTATACGTCTATACATGATTTATTTGTCATTTCCAGTTAAAAATCTAACTTCGTTGTTGCGTCTTAATTATATAAGTTGTTCCATGTTCTTCTGCATTATAAAATGTGGTAGTTCGGGTCTGAGTTTAAAAATGCTCATGATCAGCAGGTACTTCGTGTTTGAGTAGAAGTAAATTTAATTTTCAATATTTTTTATGTTTAACTGTCTTAAAGTCACTTTAGTGTGACTTTTGTTGCTCTTATCGTTTGGTAATATATAGAATTTTGGCTAAGTGCTAATACTTAGCTCAGTTTGTATGAAAGGATCCAGTTTTTATATTTGAAAATTAACGCATCAGGTTTGTCTGCAGCTGTGCTAGTGAGTTGCATATTAACAAATATATCTTTGCACAATTTCTTCTCTTCTCTGTAGACGGAATATGTAACTAGGCGGTTAACAAAACTCTTGAACGCTACTAGCTCGCGTGGATGAAGGATACTGATACGAGGTTCCGATGCTGAAATCTGCATGTTCACATGCTAAATAGCATTTTCTGGGTTTCCATGCAATGCTTAATCGCCTAGCTTTTTAAATTTTCTACTCAATTCCAATAAAACATTTTCCTTTCATTAGTCTCGTCATATATGCATTCAAGTAAAATGTAGTGATCGATCTCCCGACGTCACAATGATGTCCAATGGAACTTAGGGTCAGGTTACCCTTGTATTTCTGCCGTTCTTATACATTTGGAATTTGAATTTAGAAATGAATCGTGTATTGAACCAAAAGTGTATTATAAAGCAGGTAGGCATTGCACAGTTAAAAAACTTTCTTCAGGACTCATTTCCACTACAATATCTGCTACTTTATAATGTCAATTTTGAAAACCACTGCGCTTGTACTCAGGTACGCGATATCTTAGTTGTTTATCTGATTTCGTGATTAAAAATGTAAAGAATAGATTTAACAAAAGCATTTCGAAAATCAATTGTATGACAAATATTTTAAATCTAGAAAATATTAATATGGTAGCTATTGCCAGATTGAAACGATAGATTCGATGTCTCTGAAAGTACCTTTGCATTTTGTTATGTACTTTTTGGTAAAATTTAATATTATTTTTCTTTTTAACTAATATATTTAATCTAATAAGAGTTGGAATTGTTATTCGCGACTTTGAATACACAGAAACTTCTAACGATTTCTTTGAAGATCACAAAATCTCTCAAAACTTTAACTTAGTAAATTCTATTTGAACTTACCTTTGTTTAGAGATTTTAAAATGTAATATGTATTTTCAATTTCGTAAATTTTATTATTTTTATATATTGACCATTGTTATGTTATAACCTGTCTGTTAAACTAATTTCAACTTCAAATTTAAAATTTTTGTATTCCGGTAAACTGATTCATAATTAATTGTGAAAAGGGAAATCCTTAATATAAAGTAAACACAAAATTTAATGTCTGCAATCATTATACTCAAAAATTAATAATAGTTCAGCTATAGTTTACTTGCCTAAACATAAATATTTAATACTAATAAATCGATACTAACTTTCTCAATTAGGCATTGCGTCAGATTGTGCTGGTGAACTGTGCGTTCTTAGTCAATAATAAACATGGCTTCGACGGGGATAACCAACAAAATTGATCGATATATCAGCATAACTACGAATTTTCGTGTTATTAACAAGTTATTTAGCGTGGAAAATTTATCTGACAAAAAGTTGAACTCTCAACTTCACTCAAACCAAACCCATTAAAATAGAATTAAGTTAAGTCATGTAGAATTTTTCCTTGTTCAAGTTGACAATGAAACAACGTTTGAGTGTAATGCATGTATGTACAGCTGCGTACTCTTGTAGCTTTACCAAGGATATTCTTCTTTAAATAAAATTTGTGAGCTTGAAGTAAACATCAATCCCATTCAATTTTCCAGTCTCCGAACAACAGAACAAAACTACTGCCAGTCGCACACACTGACGTGTTTTGACTTTGAATGATCATCACCAGAGTACGACGGTAATATGACAAGCGAGAATCAAACCACATTGCATATATATGGAGAGTGAATTAAATATTCGGCTCTCACTTGTAATACATTGTATTTGACTGAAAATATCGGCTGCACAATTTCTATGCAGTCACGAACATCAGCTGTTTACAGCTTTCGCTACATATATATATATATATATATATATATATATATATATATATATATATATATATATATATATATTAGTAATACAACTAAACTATAATTGATTATGTGGGTTGTGGTAATAATTCTTCAAATCAAGTTTGCGCAAATGAAGTTAACAGAAATTCCATTTTATTTAACCAGTCGTCAAGAAACCTAACAAAACTACAGCCAGTCACATATAATGACGCGACCTTTCATGAGCATCCCTAGAGTACGACGGCAAACTGATTAGCGAGGAGCAAACCGCATTGCATATATATGGAAATCAAAATTATATATGCGGCTCTCATCTCTAGTAGTCTTACATATATTGTACTTGACTGGAAATGTGGGCTGCACATTTTCTATGCAGTCACGAATATTAATTGTTTCAGATTTCGCCACATACACACAAACACACACACAACACACACACAAACATATATATATATATATATATATATATATATATATATATATATATATATAACAATTAAACAAGAAATGATTGTGCGGCTGGTTGTAACAATTATTTAAATCAAGTTTGCAAACTTGAAGTAAACACTAATCCCATTGTATTTAATCAGACGTCGAAGAACATAAAAAAACTACCGCCAGTCGCAACGCACTGCCACGTTTCGTGTAATTGTATTTCTATATATATATATATATATATATATATATATATATATATATATATATATATATATATATATTTATATATATATATATATGTGGGTGTGTGTGTGTGTGTGGCGAAAGCTGCAGAAAGTTAATGATCATGACAGCATAGAAATTGTGCAGTTGACAATTCCAGTCAATTACAATGTATGCGAGACTAGTACAGGTGAGAGCCACATATGTAAATTTGTTTACCATATATATGCAATGCGGTTTGATCCTTGCTAGTCAGTTTGCCGTCGTACTCTGATGATGATCATGGAAGTTCGAAACGCGTCAGTGCGAGCGATTGGCGGTAGATTTGCCATGTTGTTCAATGACTAGTTAAATACAATGGGATTGGTGTCTACATCAAGCTCTCAAAATTGATTTCAAGAATTGTTACCACAACCCGCGCAATCAATTTTTGTCAAGTATCTTCTTGATTCAGTAGATGATTTCTACGTCATGATCCCAGATCAACAGTCTTAATGTCTGGTCTCCGTTGAAAACTCTCCTAATGTTTAAAAATCACACCTGATAGCCAATTAAAATTTTTCTGACCTCTTTCTACTGCGTTTTAGGCAATTCTAGCTATCAAAAAGTAAAGTCCAAGAATAGTTTGAGCTTTTTCATGGCATGTTTCGGTGGAATATTAACCAAACTCTATGGTAAATTGCTAAGATAATCAACGTTGTTTCTTCAATAAAATAAATGAGTTACAAGTTAAAGCCCTTACCTAATTGGTATTTTTCGTCTAAATACATTTTGGCTAGCATTATGGTTTATTATAGAAATTGATTTTAAAATGGGAAGAATAGAAGGCTTTCTCGCCCGTAGAACAATTTTCTAGTTATTGGTACTTATTTATCTATGTATATACGTTATACTAAGTTGTGTTTTGGCAGATTATACAGGACCATTTCTGGACGGTTTGACCCAGCGAAAAATGTTGTCTTTTGCCATGCGTAAGCCAGCTTTTATGTAAGTCCAAGATATTTCATGTATACTGTTTAGTTCAGCTCCTTTTTTACCATTGTAATTTTAATTGAGCATTAAGTTGTTTATTAAGACACGCGTTTATTATACGCCATTAGCCACAACATCGTTAAAAAATACCATTTGTTTGCCATAATTTAATTGAACAGCAGTACATCGAAATTCATATGGTAAATTATGAAAGACAGGGGATATTATGCAAGGTATTGCAGTCCTGTTAAGTTATGGCCACAAAATGGTAGTTTTTTACCTGCGTTATTTATACCTGTTTTATAAAAGTTATACTTCAATACACGATATATTTCTAACTTCAAATCAAAACATATTTCATTCAGTCTGTGTAATTCATGCAGCCTGCTTCATTCGCTCTAATTATTTAGAATAATTATTAGTGACGCATTAGGCTATACTGTTTTTTTATAAAAATTTACTTCTCGTCAACTACTATCTCATTAAAATGTTGTTAGTCTGTAAGAAAAAAATCAAATATTAGTAATATGAATATCTTTCCATTGAGAACGTGCATCATGCGATCAAATTTTGTTAATCTAATATTTTGGTGATAATGCCATTATGTTGTCTGTCAAAAAAGCAGTGTAAATATGCTTTTGCTGTTGTGCAATTAATACTTCCTTTTTCTTCTTCTTGCCAAAAATATACGGAATGTGCTGTCTGTTGAATTGCTTAATTCTCTTGTTCAAATTCCTCTCATGATAGTAATTATTTTGCCTTGCATCCAGAATTAGTTGACACTTCGACCAGAAAATTTTCTTCTATTGTCATTATCGCCTTAAGCAAATGTTTTGTAGGCACTTTTTAACGTCATTACGAAACCTCGATCCAGATGCGCAATAGAGTAAAAAGTTTATACTATGATTAATCACCATTAATAGTTCACCACATGCACTGGAGAATTGAGCCAACGACGAGTTGGCTGGATCCTCGAAAAGCATGGCGTTTGTGTACGATAGAATGGCTATCGTTGTTTTTATCACAGCCACGGGCATTGCGCATATAAAAAAGCAGAATGATATCAGGAGCAGCATTGCGGTGCGCTGTGCTGAAGTGTGTGTCTGACACACTTTCTGGTGTACAGTGCCAGACGTTCGGTGATGAAAGGGTTTTAGCAATGATGTGTGCTTTAACGGATGTTGATGGCTATGCCGATGCATGTTAATTTTTCGATGACAATTGACTTCCTGATCTCTTTTCCACAGTGTAAATTGTGTAGAATACCTGCCGGCTCTCTTGATATGTTTTGCCCACTTTGAATAATCGCATCGTTCATCGCTTACTGGGAATACTTGATTGCAAAGCCTGCTTTCAAATGGTTTTCTCGGGAAATCTAGACAGGACTTGGTCATACACCGTGGATGTATTATCTGTGAATCCGGAAGTGTGTAAATAAATTGTTTGTCTGTACATTGTTGTTGAGTTGAAGATCTAGTGGGACTAAAAGTGTTCTGATCCATTAAACCAGCCTTAAATTGACATTGGCAAGATGTGACTGCATGATTAAATTTGTGTGTGTGGTTAGTTTTCATATTTGGTGATTCAGACTTCCCGCGACAACTGCAGAGTTTCTTTACAAAGGCTGTAGGGATAATAGAAAATTTGTTAGGACTATTAATTTCACCGAAGTTTACGTAGGATCTCATCGTTGAATTTAATTGTTTTTCATTTGAACTACGATCTCCATACTCTTTGTACTGTAAAGTAGCTGATTTCTGAAAGAAATATTGAAATTTAATAAATAAAAAATAAATAATTATATATGTAAATTATTTACAACTGCGTAGAGGAAATTTTAATGCGGAGCCGCAGCTTGGGCCAAACGGCCATCTGTTAAAAGTCATCAATGAATTTTTTATCAAGGTTTCGCAAAGAAGTCTGACAGGCAGTCTTTTCGCGACAGATTTGAAGCGTAAGTCTGCTTCGACAGTCCAAATTAAGTTAGGCAAAGCTTATTAGTCTCACCCAAAGCTGCTAGGCACATTTTTCTCAAAAGCTCTTCACGACACTTTCGGACATATGACAAAGATTTTTTCCGTGAATATTTTTGACAAACCCTTTAATATTGCTGCGTGCTTTTTAATAAAATATCCACATTGAAAATTAAAATAGGATTACTTTGTACATTTTTCGATATTTAGAAGCACCTGAGGACAATATAATGGAAGACACACAACATATTTCATACTATAGTCAATTTTTAAACAATGGGAAAACAATACAAAAATACTGAAAGAATTAATATTATAAACCTTTGCTGTGGATTGTACTTTTCTTTAAGTTAATTTTTTTCTACTAAAAAAGTTTACAAAGAAATGGTTTGGGAAGCCAATAGAAATATGGTTTACTGAAATTGAGCAGATATATTCTCTGAATTTTTTTTGCCATACACGGTTTATTTCTTTGCTTTTTTACATTTATGAATTATTATTCTATATATTTAACTAGTCACAATATTGAGCGCTTGTTTTTCAATTTCTATTTTTGTCTCTCCGTTTATTGAACGGCAATTATAAGCTTTATGATTTCTCGAAAATAGAGACCATGCCAGCATACATTTTGCCATTATCCCACGTATTTCAATAACGCTTTGTAAACCCAGTTTTTGTTTTAAACTACGAGCTCTACAAAGAAATATTTCAAAGCTAAAATAAATGCAAAAAATTCAATGGTTAAAATATTAATCAAATAAAAGTTGAAATTTTATCTGGTAGGCGTTTATCGCACACAGAGATATGTGGTATCGCATAGGAAAAATATACGTATGTAAAAATAAAATAACTGCTTTAATTTATCGAAGATAAAACATCTAATAATTATTTCTTTTAGCTTGGTATTTATTTGTAATTCTCGTTCGCTTAGTTCTATACAAACATACACACACACACACACAAAATATATATACTTGTGGGTGTGATAGAAAAGTCGTAATCCATGGGATTCATTTATTATTAAATATCGTTTCTACCCGTACCTACAATAAATATACTGATTTTTTTATATATATATATATATAAAATTAATAGGTGTCTAGATTTAAAAGATCTCTATATATATCGAAATCGTTTATATTTACTCACAGCCATTTCTTGAAAATGTTTCCAACTCTAACAGGTATGTGATCTGCGTATTTCTAAATATCAGGTATTTGACAATAAAATAATTTTTATACTACAATTCCTAGGAGACCTCCATATCAAACAAAATCAGAACTAATAAACCCCATAAAAAACCCGTAACTTTCAAAATGTTAAGGCAAACCTCCCAGAGATTCTTTATTAAACGCTAAAGTTGAACTATTTACTTTATCCAAATCCTTTATTAATTAGTTTTGAGTACATGTGGAGAAGTACCTATATTGAATGAAGTAAGATGCGGCTAATGAATAGAAATCATGAGAATTTTTTGAGAATTTGACTCGTGCGTTAAATAAGCAATTACAGAGAATAATTTTCTGACAGGGCACTAAATGGGAAATGCTAATTTTTCGATTCTTCACAATGCCAATTCCTAAACTTTCTAGAACACTTTTGAAGCACTTAATAACTATCAATACAGATTATAACAGGAGCTAAATAAATTTAAGATAGGCATAAAAAAGAGGAACAAAGAGATGTGCTGCCAGACTAATAGGTGAGACAGTACGGTTGTCAACAAATTTTCAAACACGAGCAATGTATATCATAACAATTAAAAAATAAAAAGCATTGTAAGAAGAATAAACGCCTACACTTTTCTTAGGAAAATTTTATACTGAGCTCATATAAAACGAATAAACCCATGTCGCATAACGATAAAATATACGACATAGTTCATTTTAGTTGATATATTGCATTAACAAATAAATTGCCTTTTACTTCTTTAGTTATTGTTTATCCGTCTACTTAAAATTTACTGAATTATATATTTATATATTTTTTTTGTTGTTACGAACAAAACATTTCATCAGGTAGATCGGTTTCATCTATTATGAGAAATGTTCAAGTTCTGCAATTAATTAGCCGCTGATGGAACTTGAACCGGATACATGTGCTTCGAGTATAAGATTCTAGACATTGCGCCACCTGTTCCACGCACTGCACGCAATTTTATGTCATACCATCTTATAAATTTTGGTTAGTCTTAACTTCTTTACGAGTGACACATTGGGTAGTGTCTCAGACTCCTAAGCAATTGTGTCCCGGTTTAAGTCCTGTCCGCGGCAAGTAAATGAAAGTACTTTTATAGTTCTACATATGCATGAAACCGGTCTACTGGATGAAATGTGTTTGCTACCTGATGCAATGTTTGGTTTGTAGTGGCAAAATACGTATAATTCGAAATACTGTTATTAGGCATCACGTCAATATATCTTCCTCAAGTGGAATAGTGTCTGTTGTATAGTAATAGATCGGGAGTGGCCGGTTAGAACTTCAGGTAATTAGAGATAGCAAAAATACGATGCCATATTTTGCGTATCCTAATTAAAATATTAAATTGTGAACTCAATTAGCATAACTTGTATATATGATATGTATGTAATTAGAGCGATCCAGTAAATGACAATCAAAAAATAGGACGTACCTGAAAAAATTCAGAAACCGGGCAATTACAGGCCATAAGACGCAAGCGTACCTTTGTTAAAACTAGTTTATAGAAGGTGGGCAAACAAATCGTAATCATGAAAAATGTAACTTAAATTATATTAGGCATAGTGGATTAATAAAATAAATTAGAAGTAAAGTGAAAGTTATGAAAATTGTAATGTAATTGAAAGGAAATTATAATAAAAATGAGTCTTTCGTTTGAGTTTTTTTGATCAGTCTAAATTAAAGTAGTTTAAGTGTCTAACACCTTATTATCTTCATTGTACCCTTTCTACGTGCAAAAACAAAAAGAAATTTTATCAGATACAAGAAACATTTCTTTCTTAATATCTCCCCAAGTACCAAAAGATGAACATATCTTTATATATAGATTGTAAAGCAAAACAAGATCGAAATATGTGAACATAGAGTGTGAAAAAACGGAAACCAATCTATTGTACGCTTCACATCCAGTTCAAGCTTAATGCCTGAACATGCTTCTTCTGCTTGCGTAAATCCGGCTGTAGTTTGTTTATCCATAAGGCTTCGTATATGGCTAGCTCCCTTTTGTTATTTCATTTCGTAATTATTTTTAATGCTATGTCTCGAGAACATACGTGCGATGTTTCTATGATGTGTTGCGCAATTGCAGACGTGTATGCACCATTTGATTTAAAACAGGCGTTAAACATACAATGTTCTCTCATTCGAGTAATTAACCGTCTTGTCGATCTACCTACGTAAGTTGATCGACAACTTACGCATGTATATTGGTAAATAATATTTCATATCGACATCAAGGGCTGTTTCTTTTTTATTTCTGATAAAGGCAAGTGTTACCCTAAATAACACTCGTAGTTTAGCTTCATTAAATGTGCGTGTTAATGCTGCTTAAACTTAATTTTGTGCCATTGGGGAAACTGAAACGCCATTAAATGAGATGTTTAGGTAGACTGTTTTATTTTCTGGCCCGTAAAACGTCTGTTTCTGTTTTATTCCCATTTAAATTATTGATTCAATTTATTGTCTGGAATAGCCATTTGACATTAAATCGTTAATTGCTGTATTATATTCATTTTATTTTGAATCTTGACTAACGAACCTGTCAATTCTTGAGAAGCAGCCACGAACTGTTGATAATTTATATTGAAACGGCAAAAACTGCTCTAATGCAAATTTTGTGCAGACCATGTTGGTTTATGGTAAATTGTTCTGTTTAATTTACCATTAGTTTCTTTCTTTAATAGTATATCTAGGAAAGGCAGACGATCATCTTTCTCGTGCTCTAACGTGAAGCCGATATTGCTATATGCCATTTTGAAACTTTGAAGCAGTGTTAGTGATTGCGACCTGTTCTTAAGAACAAGAAATATATCATCCACATACCGTATTTATTGAGCAAATTTACTTATGTCACTCTTTAATGGTGTTCTCTAGGTACCCTAGAAAAATCTCAGCCAACATTGGAAATAAGGGGCTTGCCATTGTCACATAATCAGTCTGTTTATAGATGCTTCCATAAAACGAAACGGTACGTCTTTCGTGCATAATAAGATAAGCTTACGTAGAGTATGATCTAGCACCGGCGATGGTAATATATCGTGTTCTACCACTTTGTCTATAATGTCAATAGTTTCATCAATTGGAACAATTGTAAAGCAAGTCGTAACATCAAAAGATACCATAATCTTGTTTTTGACATTTATATCTTGAATTTTGTTTACAAACTCAAACGAATTGGCAACCGAATGATTACCTAGTAGATTGCGTAATGGTTCAAGTAAACGAACTAGCCATTTAGCTAGTGAATGAAACGGATAATTTACAATTGATAAAATTGGCCTCATAGGACAACCTTTTTGTGTTTATGGTAATCCGTAAATTGTTGGTGTAGATGATCCAACTGGCTTGAGCTTCTGCGCAGTGGCCTCATCAATTAAACCGGCATCTGCCACAATCTTGATTTCATTTATTACTTTGCGCTCCACTTTGTCTATTTCATCTGATTTATCGTCTAGACGTGTGAATTTTTTATTGTCCTTTAACACCTTTTCCGTCTTTTGTATGTAGTCAGATTTGTCCATTATGACTACGCTCTTGCCTTTATCAGCGCGTAGTTTTTTTATGTCTGAATTTCTGCTGATACCTCTAAGCGCAGTTAGATGTTGCTTTGTCAATAAATGCTGTTCTGTGCATTTCGACGATTTCAAATGTGAAGCCTGATCAACTAATGTAGCCTTGAGCCAATTTTTATAATAAATACTGGTACGTTCCAAGTTAGCTGTTTGTTCAAATAGAAATTCTTGTCCTTAAGAACAGGTCGCAATCACGAACACTGCTTCAAAGTTTCAACAAAGCACATAAGAATATCGGCTTCACGTCAGAGCACGAGAAAGATGACTGTCTGCCTTTCCTAGATGTACTATTAAAGAAAGAAACTAATGGTAAATTAAACAGAACAATTTACCATAAACCAACATGGTCTGCACAATATTTGCATTACAGCAGTTTTGTGCCGTTTCGATATAAATTATCAACAGTTCGTGGCTGCTTCTCAAGAATTGACAAGTTGGCTAGTCAAGATTAAAAAGAAAATGAATAAAATAAAGCAATTAACGATTTAATGTTTAATGGCTATCCCAGACAATTAATTTAATCAATTATTAAAAGGGGAATTAAACAGAAACAGACGTATTATGGGCCAGAAAAGAAAACAGTCTAACTTAACATCCCATTTAAGGGGGATGCAGTTTCCCGAATGGCACAAAAGAAAGTTGAAGCAGCATTAACACGCACATTTATTGCAGCTAAACTACGAGTGTTATTTAGGGTAACACACTTGCCTTTGCCAGCAATCAAAGAGAAACAGCCGTTAATGTCGATATCAAATATTATTTACCAATATACATGCGCAAGTTGTCGATCAACTTACGTAGGCCGATCGACCAGACGGTTAATTACTCCAATGAGAGAACATTGTAACTTAAACGCCTGTTTTAAATCAAATGGTGCATACACGTCTGTAATTGCGCAACACATCATAGAAACATCGCACGCATGTTCTCCAGACATAGCATTCAAAATAATTAATAAATGCAATAACAAAAGAGAGCTTGCCATATACGAAGCCTTATGGATAAACAAATGGCAGCCGGATTTATGCAAGCAGAAGAAGCATGTTCAGGCATTGAGCTTGAACTGGATGTGACTGACGCAATTGATTGGTTTCCGTTTTTTCACACTCTCTCTATGTTCACATATTTCCAATTTATATATAAAGATATGTTCATTAGTAGATACTTGAGGAGATAATGAGAAACAATTGTTTCTCGTATCTGATAAACTTTCTTTTTGGTTTTGCACATAGGAAGGATACAATGAATTTTATTAAAGCTCGCATTTCAAAAGGACCTTATTATCTACCAAAAAATCTCATATAGTAATGTATGTGCTGATTTTTCTGTAAATATTACATTAATAATATTATCTTTAAATTTTTTCGGAAGATTCCTTTTATAGTAGATTTCTTATTGCTCAAGTTTGCTTGAATGCGATGCGGATGTCGTATTTGCTTGATTTTGTTCTACATATTATACCTAACTTTGTATCTGGAATTGCCATAATATTATTGTCATACATTGGTTCATTTGATTTGCCTTGTTTGATTACAGTGCCGGAGATAATAATGACTGCCTTTATTGAACAATAATTGATTGCGCGGGTGGTGGCAACAATTTTTAAAATCAAGATTGCGAGTATGAAGTAAACATCAATCTCAATGTATTTATCCATTCGTCGATTAACAACATTTGTTATGTTCTTCGATGACTGGTTAAATACATTGGGATTGGTGTTTACTTCAGGCTCGCAGACTTTCTTTATTTTCTATGTTATAGAAAATTGCGTATATCTCACCATATATTCTTATTTATGGAACAAATTCGCGAGCTTGAGACAAACAAATATTACATTTTATCTAACCTGTCACAGGAAATGGATTAACTTTAGTTGGTACGCGTGACTTATGGTAATTTTTTTGTGCGACTGATTAAATACAATTCTTTTCTGAAACTTGCAAACTTGATTTGAAAAACTGTTATCACCCACCATGTAACCACTGATTTTTCAACTATACACCTTATATATTAATGTGGCGAAAGCTGCAAAAGCGTAATATTCATGAATGCATAGAAATTGCGAAGCCGACATCTTCTGTCAAGTACAATGTATCCGAAGTTACTAGAGCTTAGGTCAGGTTACCTAATTTTGGTCTCCTTTAATTTTCATTGCGGTTTGATCCGTGAAAGTCACTTTGCCATCTTGTTTTGATTATGCTATTTTATGCGTCTATTTAGAAGTAATGAGATTGGTTTTTATCTCATGCACACAAAACTTAGTTAAAGAATTTTTATTACCACCCGCGCTATCATTGATTATTCAATTATAAATTCTATTGTCTGTTCTTTTTGTCTTCTCTGCCATTCAATTATGTTATTCTAATTCCCTCTTTTTTCTGAAGCTTAGTATAAAGTTTGGTAATGAATACAGACGTTTGCTTTAAAGTTAAGCAAAATTTCTCATTATGAATTTTCCATTTAATAACCTATTTCGTGTATAAAAAATTTTAAATTAAATTTCGTACCCAGGAATGATAATTCATTTATAACAGCTTTCTCTAAAATAAGGCGAAGTTCACTTATTTCACTAGTTAATTAGAAGAATATATCTACTTCTTCATTACAAGGATTCTCAACTAACTATCATCTAGGGATCTAAGGAATAGATTAAGTTTGCGATATGTCTATTCTACAACATATGCATCCTAATACTGCCTAAATATATCAACCAAAATCGATAATGGTTAACATATAACATTGATATTGCCTATAATTATAAGATTACGGCTAATGAAATGATAACTTGCTCAAACATCATATTAATGTATTCGAATACATTTTTGAAAGCGGCATTGACAACGCTGTGAACATTTTTCTGCTAAACAAACGGAAATAATAGAAAGAGGTAGAGAGAGTAGAAAAAACATAAGTAGAATGTTATTCTCTTCATTACGTCAATATAATTTATGCATAGGTATTATTTATATAATCCGACTACTACATACCAATACTGAGACGAATGAACTATTCACACCTTATAGAAATGAGAAATTCACTGCAGAGATTCTTATCTAATGTATATTGAGAAAACTATTCGCTTGGGTAAAGAAGGCATGGTGCAAAGACAATATACACCTAAATAGATCTGGCATCGTCAGAAAATTCAGAGACACTCATCATGTCATTGACATTTTTGGATGTGGTCGAATGCTTATATAAAATCGTAGATAAAATGAGTAGATTGGCGTGAAGATCAATCAAGACCAATTCTAGATAGATTCTTAGGTCTGCACCTGTGGTCGAAATAGTTTCTTTATCTTCTTTAAACGAGGCTCTTTGCTAAGTTACCCAAACAACGGTAACGAATACATTTGATAGACTTAGTCTGATGGAATGGTTAATAAATAACACAAATTACTTAAAAAGACTATTTTTAAACTATGCTTGCATTAGAATTACATTTCTATTGCTTAAACTTGTGTTGCTCCTTCTATTAAATTACAATGACATTATTAAGTTAAATTGAATTGCATGATGTCATGCTTACAGCGAAATGTGATAACTGATATCGATCAAGGCCAGAGTGTATTGATTTACTGGAGTAACAGGTGTTCATACATTGTTGTAATTCTACAATTTGGTGAACTATAGCAGACATTGATGTCTTTCATGTTGGTACCATGTACCGACTCGAAAACCAGTGTCAGTACCATTTACATTTTCGGTACAATAGTTTTGGTATCGGTTACTAATACAATAGCCATAATGTTAGTATCCTTTACAGACTAGGTATATATACATTATATAGTGTGATTTAGCGTTGAAGTTGCATTTTCGAAGACTTTATATGATGTTAACTTCACTATTGCAGGTTTACACATTCGTCTAGGAGATTGTATCGTCCTATTATCCCACATTCGTCACCCAAATATATAGTGGTTAAAGGGCGTAATACCGGCTACTACTGATGAGTCGCCAGTAATCACGAAACGAATGTGCATGAGATTATACTTTCCGTTCATGCTGCCTTCGGTTTATCCTTCTAATCACAACTGAACTAATTTGTTGCTAGGTTCGCAACATCTAATAAATACTTGATTGACATTATTCGTTATAATATCTGTTTTTTTTAATTTTTACGCACACCTTTAATAAAAAAGATGTTTTTATAGTAGACATGAATGCTTTTCTATTCTTACCAGTTTACTTTGATTATATGATTGCCAAATGTTCTTGTTGTTGATACTTTATCTTTAATTATTAATTTCGAGTAGGTTTAACGTTTTCCCTCCAAGTTTTTGTTACATAAAAGTGGACGAAATCATTGGTCGAAGTGCGTCAAATTTTTATGCATTACTGGCATTTAATCGAATTATTTATGTATACCTGTATATATATATATATATATATATATATATATATATATATATTATATTTATATATAATTAATGTTTTTGGTCGGATTTTGATTATATATATTATGCCAGTATAAAATAATAATTGCATAAGGTAGCATAGGTAATTCATCAAGCAAATAGGTTCCGTCGCACTTAGGCCTCGTCAAGCACTTGATAGAATTGCTGCAACCGGAGCTGGATTAGGATTATACTTGCATCGGAATGTTGCACTTATCCTGTGCGCCACCAATGCCGCGTACAAAACGCAATTTTTAGAAGTATAACTTTTGTTTTTTGGTTAATCTTTATACAATATCCAAATTTTCCAATAAACATCAATTCAATTTCGTTTCTCCTGGCGGAATGTTATCTGTTTTACAATGAAAAATTAGAGTTAGCTAGTTAGAACTTTAGGTCTATAGAAATAAAAATTAGGCTCCGCATAAACGAAAGATTACCAGGAAAGCAAAAGTTAGTATATATCTGCAATTTGCTTGAAGTGTGCGGCAGTGGTGGTGCAGTGTACGAATGAAAAACTCCGAAATAATGTTCCCCAGTCCCAGCATATTTTTGAAAGTCTTCGTCGAGTTCCAAATACAGATGACATTGGTCTTTTTTATGGACTCCGTTTGCTACATTAAGCAATTTTATTTTATATCACAAACAAACGCACATACACCCCACCATATATATATATATATATATATATATATATATATATATATATATATATATATATATATATATATCCTACACAATCGAAATTTCCAACAAACCCAGATGCATATATTCACAATTATTCAAAAGTTATCCTGTTAAAACACCAGAAAGAATTACTCTCCTTAGGAGCAAAATTCTGCATAGTCAAGAGAAATTTACGTAAACGCGACATTATTGGCATTCAGGCTGGAACGGAAAATTTCTACAATGACTTAGCGAAGGACACTGTCCCACAGACATTCAATGGACAAGGACTGAAAGCTGAGATAATTAGCGCACTGGAACAATAAAAGAAGGAATTCAAAGGCAGCCAAATTATCACAAAAAAGCACATGGACGAAATCTGCAAACTACAATCAGATAAATCCATTCGACTTGCCACACCCAACAAAGGATCAGGAGTTTCTATACTTGAAGCGGATGCGTATAGAAAGTCCATGAAAGATATTATAAATGGTCAATCTAAATTCAAACAAGACATCAAACAGAAAGACGATTCAACAAATATGGAATCAAGAATTGGAGCAATTATGAAAAAGATGTTAAACACGTTTTATCATCGATGGCTGATTCCGATATTAGAACAAAACTCATAGAAGACATCCAAAAGGCAAAACCTGTCGGAACAAACACCTCAAGAATGTATGGCAAACCAAAATCTCATAAAGCCGTGACGGACTCAGAGCTCCCTGGATGCGGCCATTTATGCCATTGATTAACGCCTCGCAACATAAACCAGATAAGTTTCTCTGCAAAATACTGCAAACAATATGAAACACCATGAACGTAAACACTATCAAGGATTCCTCCGAGCTAGCAGATGAACTGAAGGGGAAGAACATTCAACAGAATCAAATGGTCTCTCTTGACCACTGGATAAGACAACGGAGACCTTGTGTGACCTTATTAAATTGAGTTTTATGATTTCCTTATAGACACCAATGACATCGAAGACCTCATATTAGCATGTAAAAAACGTGCAATTTTCATTTGAGGGGATATACTACAGCCAGATCAATGGTGTAGCTATGGGAGGCTGCATTGCACCCCTCCTGTCAGATGTATACATGTATTTTCTTGGAAAAACGAGCCTAAAATGTATAATTGTCCATTGCGCAATCTACAAAAGGTATGTTGATAATATATTTTTGTTCATCTCAGAAGTAGCAGACCCTTCCGAAATCCTCAAACAAGCAAATGGAGCCGATCGAGATATCAAATTCACTCTAGAAATAGAGAAATACAATAGTTTTCCCTTCCTTGAAATTAAACTCACTCGAGAAGAGAATGTGGATTTGACACTGGCCATATATAGAAAATCCACTTCCACCGGGCAATACATTCAATACAACAGCAGTGTGCCAAAATCCCCCAAAAGAAACTTAGTAAACAACCTAGCAAACAGAATCAGGAAGATCTGCTCTGAACATAAGATCGAGGAAGAACTGAGCTACCCCAGAAAAAAATTGCTAATGAAAAACTACCCAGAGCGATTCATTGATGTCAACATCAGACCGCGGCCGATTCGCACTAGAGAGGATACCGCCAAGCAGGTTTTCTCAAACTTACCATTTAGAGGCGACATACCAACCTCAATAATTGCACGCCGGCTGAATAGAATAACTAAGGACAACTTTCCCAGTGTTAAAGTTAATATCACATTTAATACACAGAGAATCATGAGGTTGAATGCTAAAGATCAATTGCCAATTCTCTCCAAATCATTCATAGTCTACAAATTCTCATGTATGTGCGACAGCACATATATCGGACGTACGAAAAGGCAAATGATAAACAGAATCCAGCAACATTTGCCACAGAAATTGATTAAAAAACGTTTGGCACCGTCAGCTATTTTCAATCATATATTGGAAACAGGGCACCCAATCAATTCAACCAATCTCTTAATTCTACATAAAGCAAAATCAGAAAAATTATTATTTATTTATGAAACCCTGTATATAAAACAACAAACAACTGGTCTAAATATTCAAAAGTTTCATCAACATGATATTCTAATCGACTGGCCACGAATAACAAAATTCAACAACAATTTACTAGTATCCAGGCAAGACCGAACGGGCCCTCGACTAGAATCAACAAACATTCAATCGGATTCTTTAAATCAAGTTTGCGATCTTGAAGTAAACACCAATCCCATTGTATTTAACCAGTCATCGAACAACATAACAAAACTACCGCCAGCCGCAACGCACTACATAACAAAACTACCGCCAGCCGCAACGCACTACATAACAAAACTACCGCCAGCCGCAACGCACTCAAACACACACACACACACACACACACATATATATATATATATATATATATATATATATATATATATATATATATATATATATATATATAGACAATACAATTAAACTGCAATTGATTGCGCGGGTGGTGGTAACAATTCTTTAAATTATTAGTTTTGTTATGTTGTTCGATGACTGGTTAAATACAATGGGATTGGTGTTTACTTCAAGCTCGCAAACTTGATTTAAAGAATTGTCACCACCACCCGCACAATCAATTATTGTAAAATTGTATTGCCTATTCAATCGGATTGGCAATAAACTGAAGATGAAATAACAGATGCACACACAGTGACAGAAATTTCCAAACAATATGAGCTTGCAACACTGCAATCCACACTTGCGCTGCTACCAAGTGAAGAGCACAAATTTGCGCAACTAGGTAAAACGAAAGACTACACTCGGAAAAATAGCACTCGTACTTGTAACAGCGAACGATTCGAAGAGATGGTTAATTCACAAGCCATCAATACAATAATGACCACATCTGAGACTTCACATTGCATTACAGTGAGAAGGACCTTTACATGCAAACACACAGACACAAACACATACACACTTACCAATCAGCCAAAACAATAAATAGAAAACCGAGTCATATTTGTTGCCACCCCCTCCACACATACACACACACACACACACATATATATATATATATATATATATATATATATATATATATATATATATATATATATATATATATATATATATATATATATATATATATATATGTAATTTTTTTTGTTTTTACGAGAGAAAAAAATGACTAATTAAGTTTCTTATTATGCTTATGAACGACCAGATATTTTGTACATACTTAAGAGCAACAATAAATTCGTTCAGTTATTAATGTCAAGGGCTTTTATTTTCTTGAATGAACGAAAACTATTATGATATTACGTTTTATATGTGTTTATTTCAATCGGCCATACAATGACTTGTACTGATTTATACATTTGCTTTTATGGTGTAAGTGTGTGTTTCTGTTTGCGGGTAGGTGCCATTCTTACGGATAAATACTTTATGCTTTGTATTTGGTTTCTCATCTGTTAATGAATAAGATTTTTAGCATGCTCTTGTATTTTTACTATCGAGTGTTCGAATGTTATTCCACCGTATGCTGCTATTTATGTCATATTGTCGATGAGTTATGGTTTTCCCTTCTGGTATCAAAGCAGAGTGTTTAGATTACAGCATTAATCCATCTTCCATTTAGGCAGGCTTGTGAGCTCTTATTGATGATAATGATATCGTTTGCGCAGCTGTTCCTTCAATTCTTTGCCAGTTCGGTTGATTGTTCTTTGATACTTGTCCAGCAGATGGTCGGATTTTACTAGATACTGGGCTATCATTATTGTTGGTGGTCCGTGATAAATCAAATACAAAATTATATTGTTAGAAAATCAGAATATTTAGGTATTGTGTATTTTCTTTCATATAAAGGAAATCGGTTTTTGTGTAATAATTTTCTCAACATTGATTTATTCAGAACTAAAAATTTGAAGAAACTGGTTATGTGCTTTTTTTTAAAATATGCTCTGAATTTGCCATTTTGTTGACGATGATAGTGTATCGATAATGAGTTTTGTTGTATATGTTAGTCTACACGCTTGATCAATTGCATTCTCGTAAGTCCATAGTATGCACTGCCACACACAGTTTTGTTTGAAAACTCTCTAAGATTTGCATTGTTTTGGCAAGTGATATTTGGCGTCCAGATTCTAGCAAGAATAATGCTGCTTGTATTGTGTCGGCAATGAGATTTGGGACCAAAAAAATTCTTAGGCAGTGCATATGCCAGTACCGGAAATCTGTTAATTAGCTTATAAACCGCATATTGCTTAATGAAATCGAGGACAAAAAGTCAAATTTGCAAGAGCGAAAATTTCATCACTCGGTAATCAACTGGAAAGTTTAAACAAAACTTAATTCATTACTTTCACTAAAAAAGAAAATACTGTTAAAAATTACGATTGCAAAAGAAATAAAATATCTCCTAAGCGATTTAGGCCAGTTTCCTGGTATGTCGAAATTTACTATCAAATAGTGTGCTTTTATTTACAATTATTCCATGGCTTTTTTTCAAAACATTAGAAAGAATTTCTCTGCTTAGAAGCAAAATATTATATTATTACGAGAAATCCAAGCAAACGCGACATCATTGAAACTTCCATAACGGTTTAACAAGAGGTCTCGCCACAAAAGAATTCGATATAGAAGGGCTAAACAAAGATGTAAATTGTGCACTTGAAGAATACAGAACGAATTGCGACTGAAGCCAAATCACTACACGGAGAGACGTATAGATGAGATCAGAGAACTACAAATAAACAAATCTATTCAGCTTACCTCACACAAAGATTGATCATAATTTGCTGTACTAGGAGCCACTGCTCATAGTGGGTTTATAAACAAGATCATAAATGATCGTTGCAAGTTAAAGCAAAACAATATGGAGTAAGAAAACTCAGAAAAAATAGAAACATGATTTCATTGACCATCACACATGGTTCATTATGTTGCGCAATTCGACACCCGTTTACAGTCTTCTTTTGTATTGAGTATTCATATAGAGGCAGTATAGTTGAAATAGTCGAAATAAGTGAATGGTATGAAAGAGTAAGAACAAGCGGGTTAAAATCAAGGTAATTCATAAATAAAATGGTAGATTTAAAGGAGTTAGCGAGCCTACGATACAATTTTAAAGTTACCTAAGGTATGTGCACAAATTGTACTGAAAAGTAATATCAAAGATAAAAAACATTAACTGTGTACATATATATATATGTGTGTGTGTGTATTTGTGTGTGTGGTTGTTATAGATCGACCAGAATTATTAGGGAGTCTAATGACATGAAATCAATGGATAAGCTTATAATTGAGGGAGCGGTTGAACTGTCACTCGGCTTCATTTTGAACACTGCCATAACTAATAGTTATAAGCAAAGATTCCACGAATCAGCTCGCTCCAGGTAAAGAGTAAGCTTATTGAAAAAAGATTAGCTTACAGGATCGGAGAAGAATATAATATAATAGATGTCTCAAACAATTTTAGGGTTAATTCATAATTTTAACTTTTATTACTTGTGCTACTGTATGTATTTCCTTATAGAGTGTAACACATGTTAACTAATCTCCACTTTAAATGTAAAATTCTATTTGCAATATCATTACGCTGTTCCTATCAGTAGGTAATCCTTTTATTTTTATGACTTCAATATATTTTAAACTAGTTTTCTTAATTATGCTCATTGTTTCATAAGCTCTTGAGTATTTACCGTGTCAGGATTTTGCGACTTGTTTGATCACACGACCAAGAAACAGCACGTGTTAATACATAATTTATTAAACTAAGAATAAAGCGATTCATCTGATGTACACAAAAAAGTATTTGCATTAATGACTTTTATATGTAACAAATGGAATTTATCCGCTAGGCTGGTTTCGTCCTTATTGGGAACTAATCAAGCTCTGTACGGAATTTTACCGTGGACAAGGCTTGAACATGAGAACGCTATACACACTTTTCAGTTATATACAAACTTATGCTTTTTGATTTGCCTTTCCTGCATGTGGACTATAGATGGTATCTCATTATATATAAAGTTCTAACTAGCTATCCACAATCTGCCTTCATGTAACAGAAAAAACCCTAATTGTGAACGTGGCGTTTCGTGGGCATCAATAAAAAAATTTTAAATCAAGTTTGCCTTCGTGATGTAAGCACAAATCCCAAAATAACTACATTTTATTCCACGTAAACTAAGCACTAAAGAAGGCAGCAAAGACAATTCATTAAGTAGACCGGTTTCGTCCTTATTGGAAACTCCTCAAGTTCTGTCGAGAATTTTCCGCGAACGGGACTCGAACCGAGGCACATTTGCTTCGGATTCTGTACCTAACCAATACGACACTTGTGCTGTATACTGCAAACAATTTGACGTCTTATATCAACTTCAATGTTCAACTTAGCCTTTCCTTGAAATAGAACCTATTTGGAATCTTTCAAGAATTGAAATTATAACTAACTAACCTCGATTTGTCATTATACAACTGACACCATGCTACCTGGAGAAGTGATGTTGAATTTAAAATTTATACAAATGAACAATCGTTGCTTGTGCGGGCAATGATAACAATTATTATAATCAAGGTTGCGAACTTGATATAAACACCAATTCTAATATATATATATATATATATATATATATATATATATATATATATATATATATATATATATATATATGTTAATATAAACTATGCATTGTAGGGGGTAGTAAAGACACTACGTCCAGTAGACCGGTTTCATCCTTGCTGAGAATTATTCCAGTACTGCCCAGAATGTTGCCTTGAACAAAGCTCGATCAAGGGCACGTTTACTTCGACGTCTGGTATTCAAAATTCCAGTTATACAACAAATTATATTCTTGGTTAGCCTTTCCTTCCTTTGGAGCCTTTACGACATTTATTCCGACACAAAATTACATCTGGCCAACCCCAGTTTGCCATAATTGAACATACAAGATATTATCTTTGGAAGTTATTTTGAGTCGAAGATTTATACGTTCAATCTGCTATACAAATTTGTATACCAGCAGTAGTGGAGCTATCTTCATGTAACGTCTTCGACAATGCGACTCCAAAGCCCACTCATTATATATGGTATATGCTGAGCCTGTTAAGGGCACCAACACTATGGTTGCCTAGCCGATACATGTTCCCAACACTGCGGTTGTCAAAGCGATACATGGTACCTCAATCATGGTTGACGAGTCTGTACCTAGTACCAACACAATGGATTTCAATATATGCTAAATTTCATCAACATTAAGATACACAACCACTTCTGAAGACCTGTTACACCAGAAAATCCATCCGCTATGGCCTTGCTTATATATATATATATATATATATATATATATATATATATATAATTTTTCCACAAAAAAGCAGTATATAACCATTATATATTTATTTTAATGAGGACGTGACTATCACGAAATGTGATATAATTCGTGTAGGAGATTGTACCTTCCATTCTTCCTACATTCCTTCACTATATATATATATATATATATATATATATATATATATATATATATGATTGATATACGGTGTAGTTCCGGTCGCTACTGTTGCATGGGCCGTAAGCACGAAACGCATGTGTACATGACATTATACCTCTCGCTCATTATGACTTTGGTTTCTAGGTGCGCAACACCTAACATATAATTTCACATGTATTAATTCTCCGCAACAACCATTATACAACTTTTTCTTAGTACTTTTGTTATGCCATGGGATCACCATTGATAAATTGGCCCGAAATACGGCTTCGAAATCTTTGGAATTGAAATTTGAAAAGTAAATTTTAAACATCCATGATCTTAAAACAAGGAACCGGTAATGATTGAGTTCTCCGTTGAGCAAAACATTTATTGTAATGTCTGTGCAAGTCTAATACAAATAAATGCATGAAAATAATTAAACGAACATTGGTTGCGTGGGCGGTGATAAAAATTACTATAATCAAGTTTGTGATTTTGATATAAGCACCTGACCCATTAATTACTTTCATATGTCAGTATAAACAAAGAAGTTTATAGTGTAGAAAAGGCATTTCATCCAAGAGACCGGTTTCGTCCTTATTGATATCTCATCATGTACTGGCCAGAGTTTGCCACGGGCAGGGCTCGAAACAGGGCTCGTCTGCTTCAGAATCTGATGCTCTAACCAATGAGCCACCCTATCGCAAACAGTGGCTCATTGGTTATAGCACCAGATTTTGAAGCAGACATGCCCAGGTTTGAGCCCTGTCCGCGGCAAATTCTGGCCAGTAAATGATGAGATCTCAATTAGGACGAAACCGGTCTCTTGAATGAAATGCCTTTTCTATACTATACAATTCTTTGTTTATACTGACATATGAAAGTAATTAATGGGTCAGGTGCTTATATCAAGATTGCAACCTTGATTATAGTAAATGCAAGTAAATTAAAAAAATATTCTTATGAAATAATTTGTTTTAATCAGTAATCTTTTGACCAGTTCCAGTCTGTTACAAGTGCACGTAGTCTTATGTGATGCATAGAACAGAATTTCTTCCATTGTTTTATTCATAACATTCTCTCCAGAATGAATCTCGATTGATTCTTATTCTAATCTGTTCTTACTTTCGCGTTTGCAAAGAACCATTTGCCTACAATAATATTCAATAATGAAATGGGAAGTATCTGGTTAACCTCTGACAATCTTAGAACTATTACTATAGAGTCATTGATTGCACAGTTGGTGGCAGCACTTATTGAAGTTAAATAATAATTTCATTATAAATACATTTGTCAGTTTAAACTAAGCATTGTATGACATAGCAAGGATAATTCATCAAGTAGGACAGTTTCTTTCTTATTGGGAACTTAAGGCTCTATCTAAAGGAAAGTCTAACAAAAAAACGTAAGTTAATGTAGAACTACATATTGTGTATAGTGCGCGGCAGAGTGGCGCATTGAATTAAAACACACACCGAACAATATGTGCTCCGGTTCTAACCCTGTCCGCGCGAAAATTCTGGTCAACATTTGAAGAGTTCCAATAAGAACGATACTTGTCTATTGGATGAATTGTCTTTGCTAACTGATACTATACTTAGATTCTGTTAACAAATGTATATATAACAGAACTTATTTTTTATATCAAGCTGGCAATTTCGATTTAAATAAATCAAATATGAGAACTATTTATTTGCATATGTTTACCTGCAGTTTTGTATTTTTATTGTTACTTCTTTTATCGCGTGTATGAACTTCTACACATGTACTAGACTGCGATATCTACACAGAAGTTTGTCATTCCTCTCCATTTGGCTAGTCAATAGTCTACTTATAAAATTCGTCCCTTGGCATGAAGTAGGTGGATACCATGCATACAACCATCATCTCTTTAACGCGTTGTATAATTTGACTACCTCGTTTTTTATTATTTGCGAACGCGCAGCCAAATTACTTCAAAACACTTCAGAGCAGTTTCCACGGCTACATTAGCATTAGTTGCCATGACATTTAATCTCGCTAACCTATCATTAACCATCTTAATTCCCTTTGCATTTCAAAATTATCTAGAAAAATAGCTGATTATGTAGTCGAGTTGATTTTCGGTAAATAGAAAATGGAATTTGTTAACTTTGTTGTATAGACTTGTTTTATGATAAAGTTATGCTGCAATGCTTATTTTATATCACAATTTCAATAATCAAATTTGTATTTTTTTAGCAATATCAAAAACAATGAGAAAGCCGATGTCGTTTCTGTTGAACACACTTTTTTGCACGTATTAGGATACAAATCTTTTATAAAAGGCAACCCTCAAGCCAAATTTATTCCTTAGGTATTTTGATGTTTTTTTATTAATTTAGGATCATGGTGATAAAGAAATAGAAATAACTATTTATATTTGCTTACGTAATTAGGGAATTTGCTTTATATTAGAAAAATGTTTTCAAAATTTGCTATGATTCCTGAATACGAAATTAAATAGAAAGTGTTTGACGCTTAAACATTTTTTTATGCAGGATTCATAAATAAAAATTTAGCTTATCTTCAAATAAAACGATAGTATTCACTGAAATGAGTTATCTTAATTTCCGCAGCCAAAGCAAGTCTTGGAATCACAAACATAAAATGTAAAGAAGACAAATTAAACAGACGTATAAATATATAGTGATAATTCACAACTTGCTATAGCAAGGCCAATCAAAATGTCATAAATCTTTTTGAAGATATAAAACACAATTGGCAACGTATTTTTGAAAACTTTTACAAACATTAATAAATATTATGAATAAACAAAATAGGATGACAGGAATCTATTTAAACAGATGGTGATCTTATGATGTTTTTTCTTTAAGTAGTTGATCCAACAGAGATTAAAAAAATAATTATTCCAATGCAGAATACATAATATTCATTGCGAAAGAGAAGGGTAACACTTTCCTTCAAAGGCATACAATTCACCCGCAGAGAAAATGGCGGATTCAAACTGGTAATAAGCAGGAATAATATATTCTCTACAATAGCCGTGTGTCAAAATGATACAAGAGGAACCCGGTAAACAGCTTTGCAAACCTGGCTAGGAAGATATGCTTTGAAGCCCACATCGTGGAAGAGGAACTTTTGGCTAACGAACAGTTAGTTATAGTGATTGATAGTGGTCAAAATCTGCCAAAACCCGGTGTTTTACAGAAAATGCAAGCAACGATTTTCGAAGCTAACCATTACGAGGCGCGTCACCAGAAGTAATAATTTCGCGTCGTTGAAATTGAATCATTAAGATAAATTTCCATAATGTAAATTTGAAAATTAACTTCGGCGCAGGGAATTACATAAAGCTCGATGCCCAGGAGAAATGGTTTCCTTTTTCTAAATCGTTGACATCTTACAAATTTGTATTTAATTGCGATAGAAAATATGTCGATCGTACGCAAAAGCAACTGTTCATCAGAATCTATCATAATGTAACACAGAAACGGATTAAGGTAGGCCTGGAAATGTTATGAAAATCGGCAATTTCGGAGTATAAATTTTCACTTATACATAAAACAAAAAAGGAAAATCATTGGTGTTTACTTCAAGCTCGCAAACTTGATTTAAATCATTTTTACCACCACCAGCGCAATCAATGATTGTTTAATTTTATTACCTATATATATATATATATATATATATATATATATATATATATATATATATATATTCTTATAATTAGGAAAACACAAATTATAAGAATACTGTGTTAAATCAAAAGAATGGACATTATAAACATATATATATATATATATATATATATATATATATATATATATATATATATATATATATATATATATATATATATATATATATATATATGTGCGTGTGTGGAGAAAGCTGCAAAATGTTAATGTTTGTGACTGCATAGAAATTGTGCAGCCCATAGTCCCAGTTAGGTACAATGTACACGAGGCTACTTAAGGCGAAAGCCGCATATCCAATTTTGATCGCCATATATATGGATTACGGTTTGATCCTCGCTAGTCAGTTTGCCGTCGTACTCTGATGATGAATATGGAAGGATGAAACGCATCAGTGCGTCTGATTGGCGACTGTTTTGTTATTCTATTCCTCGATTGGCTAAATAAAATGGAATTGGTGTTAACTTAAAGCTCGCAAACTTGATTAAAATAATTTATTTGCAACACCTATCCAAAGTCGCCTGTAGATTAAACAAGCATAAAAAATTACAGCCGGGCTGGCTATAAATGCATGTAGAAGAAGCTGAACAGATTAAAGCATTTTCATCCCTAACAGAAATCGAATTTTCAGAACTATATGAGCAACAAACTGTTATCTACACTTCCTGCGTTTTTACCAGAGGGCGCAACACAACCCAACCGTGATGAATATAACTGAAAATATGTTGATGGTAATATTTGTATATAGGCCTTCCGGAAATTTTATTCTTTGACAGACCATCAAGCCGATCTTATGCATCACTTAATTATGTAGTTACGATAAGTCGTATCTATACATGAACAAGGTAAACACACACTAACTTCAGCACGGAAAACAACGTAAACACGTACGACTGCTGTAAACAAATACCAAAAAACACAGGATCAGTCTAGGTTTTATTCAATTTATCAAATTGAGATCCATGAAACTAAGAACTAAATAAATTTATTTTTCTTATTATTTATACACGAAATAAATATTTCATTTACTCACAATAAACTTAACTTGGATTAGTACATGTTTTTTCCGAGAAATGTATCACTTGTAATACTTAAAGGTAATGGACATGTTATATATATATATATATATATATATATATATATATATATATATACATGGGTCATGCGAGTATATATTGACTAGGCTAAAGAACAGCTCAAAATTGCGTGACTATTTTTGAAGTTAAATTATTCCTTTTAGGCCTTAAAACGATTCACGGAGTATAAGGCCGAATTATTCGAAAAGGTAATTTTGTAGGCTGCCACTACATGGCTGTGACTGAAAAAATTTTTGTCAAACGTAATTTAACTCCTAGGTTGAAGTGTTTCATATTTTGATTTTTGTCGAAATACTGTCATGCTATCAAATTGCGTGCCAGTCTCGCTTTTAGCCAATCGACTTTTTCCAAGAAGCAATTTTTAATTGTTAAGTGTGTATATGTTTTTCTCTTTTTACGTATGTTATACCTTCCGTTCTAGCCTCAATTATTTATGTAAATTTTCGTAAAACAAGTTTAATTTTAGTCCTTCTAAATTGCACTTTACAATACTATGATAGCGCAGTTAAGCCAATGAAGTTCACTTAATTATACAGTAATGCGCTCGCAAATACTGAAACTCAGTCTTAATTTGCTTTTGTACGTATTCGTTCAAACGGAAGCTCTTGAAGGCAGTAAATGTCAAACGCAGGTTAAATGGTTATTTGCTAGACTTGCTAACATTTGGACTTACAACCTGCTATACAAAATAATACTTTTAAGGCCTACCTCATTCCCAAAAGTTTGTATAGAGTTTTCCTTGCGAAACACCAGGCTACGCCAAATTTTCTTCCTTTGGCATCTACTTGTGATATCGATGAAGTCCGCCCCACAGCTTATATCATTTTCAATCCTGTCCACTGTGCCGTAAATTTTCGCTCTATCTGGAGAACCATTAAAACTTTGTTCATGTGATGAAGCCTTTGTAGATAAGTCACATTTTGTACAAATTTTAGTGTAGTAATTTGTGTTTTTTAGGTCAAATTTACGTTTCAAAATCATGCAACCGATTTCTAGATTAGTGTTTTTTGACAAATTTTTGGTTAATTGTTTATCGGACCAGAAGTGAGCGTTTATATACATTGGATCTTCTTGTTCTGAAAGCGTCGGCCAACTTTTTGAAAGGAAAACTGCTGCTGTTGCAGCGTCATATCTAAAGGTTGAGCTTTGTACTCGAGTTGGTATGACAACTTCCTGAGCGGATTTTGAATAGGTTAACGTATCTGATATTTTACAATTGCAACACAAAACAGGCGCACCCTGAACGTTAGTTTTACGTCGATGCACATCTGACATAATGTTGGACATTTTGAAATAAGCATTTGGTTGTCTGGGAAGCATCTGCAATTTAAAGAGATTTTCCGCCTTTATTCGATCTTTTAGCTTTCTTTCCATTGTGTTTAATTTATCCTTTTCAACATTGTTATGATACGAACGTTTTTTCAAAAAGGAAGTGTATTTTCTTTGGAATGTTGCAGCGCTTTGTCTAAAATTACATGGTTCTCTGGAGTGAATTTTATCAGAAGTTTCATCAGATCCTGGCTTTTCTCTTCCACAATGTCCATCATCGTGACTGTTTTCTTCGATTTCAGAAACATTGGTGTTGTAATTAGCTATGCTTGTGTCATTTATGCGTAAATTTCCTTTGTTTTGAAATTGCTCTTTTTCAAATGCTCCCTTCCGATTTTGACAGTCGTTGTTATCCGACGATTTTCTGTCATCAATTTTATGAGATGAAGATAAAGACGAGAAGCGTGACTTTACTGATTCATTGATATTGGCTTTGGACATGCCGATTTTCACCGCCTCGTGCGGTTTTCTGTACTGACCAAAACACATATCTGATCGTCGCTTATGCGCCTGGGACAGAGCAAAACATATGGCTGTGTTACCAAGGCAAACAAAGACTAAAGGAAGGTAAGTGTAGAGTAGCGCGTCACACCATGGCCAAATACCTCTAAACATGGTCAATGTCGATTTTATGTCACAATACATTACCGACACCATTACATTGCACCCTGTCATGTTACTTCGTCTTGGCAATACTTCTGGATAATCAATTTGCACATCATTTCCTATTTTTGGCGACTGTAACCTGGAATAAGTATTCACATCTCCTTCTTTTGATGGTTTTCTCTTGGCTAATTTTGACTCCGCGTCAACGTTTCCATCGTAGCATTTTGATGTATTCGGCAAAACAGTACCACTAGTCACTTGCTGTAACATCTCTGGTGTGAACCAAATCTAATTATTTTGTTGCAAAAATTAAAAAAAATTTCTAAACATCAACATATTGCTGTAACTTTAGTCGTAGAGGTATTAAATGTGAATACACCTTACGTAAATGGGAAAACATTCAGCCCAATATATTTTTAGTAAGATAGCATCGCCAGTCACGATAGCTCTAGCTCATTCTAGTGCTACTGCTTTGAAACGCGTTTCGATATCAGTTTCTCGACATCGTTTAGCTTTCCATTTCCAATGGAATTTTAGCATCCGGTTTGGTAAAGACGCTATGCAGATTATTTTATGTCGAGCTAGTAATAGGCGTGACTCGTAATAAAATTTTTTAGGTGTATTTTCTAATCTGAGAGGCCAGATAAAATTACACTCATGACAAGGCACCCAGAACGATATTACATAAAATTGAATGGCTGCGCGAGCGGTGATAAAATTTACTGTAATCAAGGTTGCGATCTTGACCCATTAATTACATACATATGTCAGTATAAGCTAAGAATTGTATAGTTTAGAAAAGGCAATTTATCCAGTGAACCGGTTTTGTCCTTACTGGGAACTCACTACGTACTGACCAGAATTTGCCGCGGACAGGGCTCGAACCTTGTTCCGTCAGCTTCGGAATCTGGTGCTCTAACCACTGAGCCACCCTGCTGCACACTACACAATTTGCAGTTATATACTAAATAATGTTACTTGGTTAATCTTTTTTTCTTTTAGGTGGAGCTCATATGACATCCATTTAGATCCAAGGTTCCAACTCACCATCCCCAATCTGTCATTACCGAACAGACAACACACTACATGAGTAAGTGGTATGAAATAACCATTTGTTGCGTTGGAACTTTGCGTCTAAATGGATGCCATATGAGCTCTACCTAAAAGAAAAAAAGACTGATCAAGTTACGTTAATTAGTATAAAACTGAAAATTTTGTGTAGTGTGCGGCAGAGTGGCTCAGTGGTTAGACCACCGGATTCCGAAGCAGACGTGCCCAGATTCGAGCCCTGTCCGCGACATTTTCTGGCCAATACATGATGAATTCACAATAAAGACGAAACCGGTCTACTGGATGAATTTCCTTTTCTGCACTATACAATTCTTAGTTTATACTGACATATGGAAGTAATTAAAAGGTGAGGTGCTTATATCAATATCGCAACCTTGATTACAGTAATAAGTGTGTCATATGTTGTCCACATATTTTGTTCATTGTCTCGCAGAACTTGTCTCTCATTTTCATCAAAAGCGATTGATAGGATAATAATTAAAATGCAACCAACTGCATTGCTTGCAACTACTATCAGTTCGTTGATTCGACAGAAACATAATGACCAATTATGGTAGAAAATGAAATAGTCGGTATATTTAAATTAAACTTCTTTAAAAAATCTAAAATAATTAATTGTAAATAAATTCGTGCATTCCATTAGGTAAAAAGCTGTATTTACTCTTAGTATTGAAATTGAATTTTGATTGATTGTTACATTTGTACACCAGTACAGTTATCGCACGGTTCCATTCTAGTGTTTTGTTTTTCATTTTGTTTTAGAAAATATATTTTTCTGCCACCATTGTATCAGTTCCAATTGTCAACAAAAATTAATGAACAAAACATAACCTGTCTACTTTTCGGTTTTAACTTTGCATTATTTTAAACTAAAGGTAACAATAGTTAATTTTATGCAAATTTAAGGGACGGTACTTGAGAAGAATTTTACAAATTGTAAGAATAGGACAGTATCTTCATCGAATTCAGAAATATATTTAAGTATAATTCAAAATTGCGATAAATTTTATATCGCATATAGTGGACTATTAATCATTATTTAAATCATGTTTGCTAACGTGTAATAACTTATCCCATTTGTAATCAATCGTACAACATGTCGAAACAACTGTATGCAACAAGCAATGACTGCTAAATTGCCTAACTTGTGCAGTTCTCTTGAATGAAAAACTAGAAATTGGGACAATTTTTTAAAACCTACGCCTTATGTGTTTGAATAAAATTATCTTAGCATTTTTATAATTAACAACGAATGCATAGCCAAGTGGGCTAAATATTTACTTAAATAAAGTTTTCGGGCCTGAGTTGAACGATAATCCACATTTTAATCTACCAAACAAAAAGAAATTTTTGTATCGGATAATATTTTTTTTGTTTTTGCACATGGAAAGTGTACTTTGTATATGCAATATATTGAATATCAGAGATGCGACTTGTATCCGTATTGGTCTTACGTAAAGCGTATTTAAATTTAATTCGGGATGCATTTACACTTTCTTTTGCGAGCACTATTTCATTTCTTATTATATTTGGTATTCATTGCTTTGCAATTATTTACACAGTTTCCAACCAGCTAAATTGGCATGGTTCGTTAATCTGAAAAAGTTTTTATTAGTTTTCCGTTGTATAGTGTACAATTAAAGTACACTTTCCAGACATATATAATCAATTCTAGCTGTGTATATCGGTGCTTAACTAATGCCACGATTGTTTTAGCTGTATCTTTTTCTCTTCCGTCGACACTTCAGGAAATTTCTGGGTCAAATTTTACTGAATTTTGGTTTCGATCACGTCGTCGACTTTGAAAACGATTCACATGGACATTGAATATGAATTACCCAAAACGATTTTCGATTTGTCTCGTAAGTAATCTTTTTATCTGTCATAAAATTACGCTTGCCTTATGCTCTTTATATTTTCACTCCCGTTTTGTGGCGATGTAGTGCTCCACGATACTGTTGCCACAATAGAGTTTTGAATATTTAGCAAATAAACTGGATACAGCATGAAGATTCACAATCGAAACATAAAGGACATCAACAGAAATTTTGGTAACTACGGAATATTATCGGAATGTTGGTTCGAATAGATTTATGAGTTGTACTTCTTGGTGTGTCTAGCACGAACTGTGGAATAAACTATGACTCGTTCGTGAAATCCCACTTCAGATACAAACGTTTGCATTTTTCCTTAAAATTAAATTATCAAACGTGATTAAATTAAGAATTTTACGGAAAAGGAATGTTTTCACTTTGGAAGAAGATTGTATCTCTAATTTTATATTGATTAATAGATATCTTTAGAAGCGAACGAGTTCTGAAATTTCGATAATTTGTTATACTTACATTGGCTGGTAAAATATTTTTGAACAAATAGAATTCTATAAGTCATTACTTTATATAAAATAATAATTACTGTATTGGTTAATTGTTAAAAGTTTTTCTTTTAAATAAATTATGACTATGATTGAAAAAAATATTTGTTTGATTTTTATTTTTTATAGTGAATATATTTTAAATTTTTCAATAAATCTAAATATTTCTGATTCGTTATTTACTTGTTACTTAGACATGCCTTTGTTTTTTTAATGAACGAAATTTAGTTTCGCATTTAAAAATCTATATTAAATGTGTTGTTGATTCGATTCGAGTTAGGGATGCATTAATTTATGCTTATTGATTATGAATTTGATTTTCTAAATGCCTGAATTAAGGCAGATATTTTTGTTTGACCATGCTCAATTGTAGCCAAATTTGTATACATTTGTTTGATGTGTAAATGCCTGAGATTTATACACATGTTTGTTTTAGCTTGTTCATACTACTGGTGTGTTGCTGCCTTACCTGTCTGCTTTCGCTGCCTATTGATTTTTCGAAGAATATTGTCCGTCTGATTTTGTTGCTACTAACCCTGCCTGTACAAATCGGATTGGAAATTTGGTAAAATATTAAGCTGCTTTATCTAAGCTTCATATTTTTTCAATTCAAATTTTTACTAATGTTGTTTTATATTCTGTCAATTACTAATTTCAAAAATTGGAAGACCACGATTGTTTTTGGTACGAGCTTGAGCTCAAATACTGTGGAAAGGTTTAAAGCCTTCTTAGAAAAATTTATAAGCGGGATATTTTTAATAAAACGGTCCAAACTATGTTTATATTCTGCTCAATTAAATATTTATGTGCTTTTGAAAATTTAGCTATATATAATTGGATAACCTAAAAGGTTACTAATATTTTTACAAAAATGTCTCTTAAATAATTTAGCAATCCCTTTTTGACCCGATACTGGGAGGATACATCATTCCTCCAGAATAGAAAGAAAAAATATTTTATAATGTACGAAATACTTTACTGTCGTCAAGAGTCAGGCTCTGTCGTATGTTGTGCCTAATTTCACGACTAGTAAATTATATTATTGTAATATTTTCAGAAAAATCAATCTTGACGTTTGTTTTACCTCACTGCCGGCCTATTCACTCTTATTTATTTTAGTTCGCGCAAAAAATCGAGCTTTAAACCAAACGTTATCGAAGATATTTCGGACGTTGAACGCATATTTGTCTTTTCCTAATATTATCGTGCGCTCTATAAACTGCATTTTTCTTTTAATATTAAAAATAATAACGATGTTTCTAATTATGATTTTAAGCTATGCATATGTAATCGTGCAATAAAATTCTTCCTCAATGAGTGCTCTATTTAGAAGATCGATTAATTGTTCTGTTGCAAGCAGTATTATCAAGAATTTATATATATATATATATATATATATATATATATATATATATATATATATATATATAACCTATTCCCTATTAGTATATGTATTCTTGTTCTTTAATTTATACTTAATCGTTTGTCTTGAATTTTGCTAAATTTATTTAACAAATAATGGCGTAATCTGAGAGGCAGTCACTTTTTCCATTTTTTTATAACTAGAAATATGCGCTACTGCTTGCTCGTATAAAACTTAAAGTACACAAGGCCAATGTGGATGCAAAATGCAATTAGCTGAAGCTCTGTGTATTTTAGTGAATGTTCTAAGCAGCACGGATTGAATGATTGACGTGTATAAACAAATTTGTCAGGAAATGTCAAATTTTTGGCTTCACTGATATGATTTCATGTATGATTTCTTTCGTAAAAAACTAAAAACCAGAACAAAACTCACCAAATCAGTGTGCTGTGCCGCCCTTACTGTTAGGATGTAATGCAAGTTAGCGAAAAGAAAGAACACGATCAGAAGAACGACCAGACGAGTGGCCGATTTAGCCGACGGCAAATGAGTCGGTCCCAGAATCGGACGGTACACAACTACCACTCGTTCTACGGTTACTGCAACTAATAGCCAGACAGCAGCGTGGCTGGCCACCGAGGCCACCAAATGATATGCCGGGCAAGAGTGAACTTCAATGAGAACGCCAAACGCGTGCTTCAACCACTGAGATACTAATGTCACAGTCTGAGCCAATATGGTTTATTAAAATTAAAAAAAGAAATAATATGCCGGATAGATATGTTTAGAATAGCAGTACCAATTATTTATTTTCAATGAAATACGATCCATAAATAGCCAGAAAGCCACGTGGCTGGCCGCTGAGTCTACCAAATACTATGACCCACAATAGTGAACTACAATGAATACGCCAAACGCGAGCTTCAATCACTGGGATACTAATGTCACAGAATGAGCCAATATGGTTTATTAAAATTAAAAGAAGAAATAAAATGCCGAATAGACATGTTTAAAATAGCAATACCCATTTTCTATTTTCAATGAAAAAACGATCCATAAATAGCCAGGAAGCCGAGTGGCTGGCCGCTGAGGCCACGAAAGAATACGCCGAACTATAGTGAACTTCAATGAGTAAGTCAAACTGCAGCTTCAATCACTGGGATACTAATTGCGCAGTCTAAGCCAATAAAACTTGTTAAATTAAAAATAAATAAAATAAAATGCCGAGTAAATACATTTAAATTGGCGATATAAATTTTACGTTTTCACTGAAATAATATCCATAATTTAAAAATTGGTACAAAATATTTATAAAATATGAAGGTTAGTAACTTGTAGCGCGATAGCAACTAATAGCAATTATGCTTATTATTTATATGAAATTTTATAAACTGCTTGCGAGTACACACAAAACTGTTTATGGAACATTCACTCTTGAAATTGTGCATTCTATTGCAAGGTTCATCTGGATAAGTCATTGTTGCATTTCGTATTATTCTCCACCTGTCTTGCATGCACACACTACTGAATTTGTGGGTTCAGTTTTCATTTGCATGTTCAGAACTGGCCAGATTATCTTCTTTGCATGTAAAATTTTATGACGTAAGCAGTAATAAAGTAAAATATGTGATCATGTATAATTGTAAGTTCAGTTATTTTTATGCATTTTTATGTTGAATCGCGAAATAAGTCAGTCAAGAATTAAGAAATCTTTATCAAGCAGGTATGCGCATCGCAGTTAAAATAGGCCATTTTATGCGGGCTTCAATTTGTAGAAAATTTTTAAATGTAAGATAAGTATTGATTTAATGTAGCAATTTTGCATAAAACTTCGCTAACGGCTTTCGCCAATAGCAGGATAAGTTCACCTGGTGCTCTAAGTTTGTGTATGTGTCAAGTTATTTATCAAAAGAGCTTAATTCATTTGAATTGTCCCTTAGATAAAATTCTATTTACGACGAGTGCAGTAAATGCACAGTGGTGATGATGGACTCAGATTTTGAAGCTTAGTTTAGCTTAATAAAGTATCAAATTTCAACAGTATATATGCTAAAACCTGCGAAGTAATCATTTAACAACAGCAAAACATCTGCTCTCTATTTAGGATTAGAAGGCATGTGATAATTTTGTCCTAATCACCTGGGTAATATTTGATGTTAAGGCGGTTAAGTAAACCTCTTTACATAGGAAAACAATTTTAAATTGAAAGGCTTTAATTGAAATTTTACATACAGTAATAAAATTAGCTGATTATGGTATTTTATAGTAAATATTCTGTGATTTTTTCATGCCTCATCAAGGCTGGATCATTTTAGGGAATAAAAAACTTTAGATAACAAACTAAACTATATTTGTTTGCTGCGTTATCGACTCCTTTTTTGGTGAATTTTGCATATACCCAGCGAGTTATATAAGTAAATTATATCTGAGGTAACGTGGAACATAATGCATAATTTTTCGTGTTAATCAAACGTGACACTTAAATCTTATATCTTATACTGTCGCTTTAAAAATGCTCAAGTTTGCAGGATACAGAAAAAGTTAAAATTTGCGTACACTTTGTTTGGATAAAACTCAATGTACACCGGTAATTTGGCTTGACTGAACATTTGTTTTTCAGATAAATTGCTTACTACAATGATGCCTTTATTAAACTGACAAGGAAGTATTTATATATCACGTTGATTGATTTCTAATATAATCTACTTTTTTGTATAATTCTACCATTAGCTAGTTTAATTAGACAATGGAGATACTGCCATCGATCGCGTATAAAATATGTATGTCACGATATGCTTCGGACCGATTGTTTTACCCATTTATTCTTTACTTATTCGATTATTTTCAGCTGGCATGAAATGGAGCTTGTGTAGCCTAGACTCTTAAAAAAATCATCTTCAGAAATTGAATAATGTTATGCAAATATTGAACATAATGAGTTTCGATGAAAAAATATTTACAGTTCTCTGGTAAGTGTAACCATATTAAAGATTAGTTATCATTCCGTTGAAAAGATAGTCTGTTGCCTGCCAAGAAAATTTTTATCAAATTGACCTGACGAGACGCGATAAAAATGATCCACATTTATATTTTTTAACTTATTGTTCTATGCAACAGAAGAACTGCTAGCCTATTAATAATATCAAATACATATTGAAGTACTTCCAAACACAGGGAAAGTAGTAATTAAGACATACTCCTAAAATTTTGACAGATTCAATGAAAATTTATATAAATATCACGTAAGTGTTTTGACCACATTCTGCAGCATCTATTAACGACATTCTAAAGATGAAAAATGTTAGATTATTTTTTTTAAATTATGAAATTTATAGTACCATTTCTATGTTCAAAAAGCAAAAGAAATTTTATAGGATAGAAGAACCGTTTCTTTCTAAAATTCTTTTCTAGTATCTAGAAATATACTTATCGTTATATATATATATATATATATATATATATATATATATATATATATATATAATATTCATTGAAAGGCTAAATAAAATACACAAATCTAAACAATAGAGAGTATTAATTAAAGGGACAACCAATCAATTGATTGTGCAACCTCCAGTTGAAGTTCAATGCCCAACCATACTTTTTTTGCTTGCATAAATCCGTCTGCGGTTTGGTCATCCATAGAGCTTTGTATGTTGCTAACCCCCTTCTCGTATGGCATTTACTACGTCTGGAGAACATACACATGAGGTATTAATGACGTGTTGTGCAATTGCAAACGTGTATTCATTATTCGATTTAAAACTAGCTTTCAGTTGCAATATTCTCTATTGAGATTTATTAGCCACCTTGTACGTCTGCCTACGTAAGTTGATCGACAACTTGCGCATGTATATTGGTAAATAATATTTGAAGTCGACATTAACGGCTGTTTCTCTTTGATTGCTGGTAAAGGCAAGTGTGTTACCTTAAATAACACTCGTAGTTTAGCTGCATTAAATGTGCGTGTTAATGCTGCTTCAACTTTCTTTTGTGCTATGCGGGAAACTGCATCCTCTTAAATGGGATGTTCAGGTAAACTGCTTTCTTTTCTGGTCCGAAATACGTCTGTTTCTGTTGATTTCTCCTTTTAATAATTGACTCAATTAATTGTCTAGGATAGCCATTAGACATTAAATCGTTTATTGCTTTAGTATATTCGTTGCCTTTTGAATCTGGACTAACCAACCTGTCAATTCTTGAAAAACAGCCGCGAACTGTTGATAATTTATAATGAAAAGGCACGAAACTGCTGTAATGCAAATACTGTGCAGACCAGGTTGGTTTATGGTAAATTGTTCTATTTAATTTACCATTAGTATCTTTCTTTAGTAGTACATCTAAGAAAGGCAGACAATCATCTTTCTCATGCTCTGACGTGAAACTGATATTCTTATGCGCTTTATTGAAACTTTGAAGCAATGTTCGTGATTGCGACCTGTTTTTAAGGACAAGGAAATTTAATAAAATTTCCGTGTGTTAAATAAGTTTACTTTTTTCATTCTTTAATGATGTGTTCTCAAGATAGCCTAGGAAAATTTCAGCCAACTTTGGAGGTTGGGGGCTCTTTAATTGCCAGAACTTCAGTGGGTTTAAAGATGCTCCCATGAAAACAAAACTGTACATATTTCGTGCATAATAAAATAAGCTTGCTTAAAGTGTGAGCTGGAACCGGAGATAATAATATCAATGATTCCGTCAATTGGAACATTTGGAAGCAATGACGTAAAATCAAAGGATACCGTAATCTTTATTTTTAAAATTTAAATCTTTTAATCTGTTAACAAACTCATTTATGAAATTTAGACTTCATTGACAGCAAAAATTAATGAAACTTCCATTAAATTAATATGTAAAATTGGAAAAATATTTTCAAATTAACGTCGAGATGTGTTTCGGCTTTCACTAGGTGTCATAGAAACGAGGTTACTATGAGAAGAATTTTAAAACACGATGTATATATATATATATATATATATATATATATATATATATAATATCAAGATTTTATTCTAGATGTAAGTTGTTGGTAGAAACTGCCCATTGCATAAGGTAGAAACGGAAATTCATCAAGTAGACCAGTTGCTTACTTTTTTACATTTATCAAGTACTTGCCAGAATTGCTGCGGTAGTGCCTCGAATTGGAGCAGATTTAATCTAGAATCTTAATATTCATGTACTGAGTCACCCAGGCCATGCATAACCTGCATTTTCAGTTACATATCAAATTCGTCGATCAGCTTTTCCTTTAGTTGGAGCTTATTTGGCATCATCTTGGAGAAAAATTATTACTTTTCATTGTAAATATGACATAGTAGAATAAAATTACCTTTGTAGGATTTTTTTGGATATATATATATATATATATATATATTTATGATGTCCATGCCGTTTTAATTAACACAGTATTCTTATAATTAGGAAAACAACACAAATAACAAAGTGGATAAAGGCCATTTATTTCGTGAATACTAAACATCTCTTATACAATCATACATATTTATACATTTTGGGTTGTCAATTGGTTATGTTATTGGTGACAAATCTGACTCGTTATTACTGCTGTTTCTGGTTTTGACTAGTAGGTGAGTGTGTATGCGTTTGTGTTTGTGTTGTGTATGTGTGTTTGCATGTAAAGGTCATTCTCGCAGTATTGCGAAGTGATGTCTGAGATCTTGTCATGATTGTTTTGATAACTTGAGAGTTAGCCCTTTGTGCAAATTGTTCACTGTTATCTATACAAGTGCTATTTTTCCCAGTATAGTTAATCGTTTCACCCCGCTGCGCAAGGGTGCTATTTTCGCTTGGTAACAACGCTAATGTTGATTGTCGTGTTAAACGCTCACACTGTTTGGAGACTTCTGTCATCGTATGCGCCTCTGTTATCTCAACCTCACCTTGTTGCCAATCCGATTGTACGTTTGTTGATTCTAGTCGAGGGCCTGTTGGTTCTTGGCTGGATACTAGTAGATTGTTGTTGAATTTTGTTATCCTTGGCCAGTCGATAAGGATATCATGTTGATGAAACTTTTGAATGTTAAGTTCAGGTGCTTGTTGTTTTATGTAAAGCGCTTCGTAGATAAAAAGTAATTTTTCAGATTTTGCTTTATGTAGAATTGTGAAATTGGTCGAATTGACAGGGTGCCCCGTTGCCAATATATGATCGGAAATAGCTGATTTTCCTGACGGTGGCAAGCCTTTGTTAATCAATTTCTGTGGCAAATGTTGCTGGATTCTGCTTATCAATTGCTTCTTCGTACGTCCGATATATGTGCTACCGCACATACAAAACCAGTCGGAACAAACACCGCAAGATTGTACGGCAAACCAAAAACTCACAAAGCCGTGACAGCCTCAGGAGCTCCTTCGATGCGGCCCATTATGTCAATGATCAACGCTCCACAACATAAACCAGCCAAGTTTCTCTGCAAACTACTTGAACCAATACGGAGCATCATAAACACTAACACTATCAAGGACTCTTTCGAATTAGCAAATGAACTGAAGGGGAAGAACATCCTACAGAATAAGATGGTCTCGCTTGACGTCTCATCCTTATTTACAAACATACCACTGGATAAGACAACGGAGATCTTGTGTGATCTCATCAAAAATGAGTTTATTGACTTCCCTATAGACACCAATGACATCAAAGACCTCATATTAGCATGTACTAAAAACGTGCAATTTACTTTCGAAGGTATATACTACCGCCAGATCAATGGTGTAGCTATGGGAAGCTGCATCGCACCCCTCCTGGCAGATGTATACATGTATCACCTGGAAAAAACCAGTCTGAAAGGTATAATTGACCAGTGCGCATTCTACAAAAGGTATGTAGATGATATCTTGTTGTTCATCTCAGAAGCAGCAGACCCTTCCGAAATCCTCAAACAAGCAAATGGAGTCGATCCAGACATCAAATTCACTCTCGAAGTAGAGAAAGACGACAGTTTCCCATTCCTTGACATCAAACTCACTCGAGAAGCAAACGGAGATTTGACACTGGCCATACATAGAAAATCCACTTTCACTGGACAATACATTCATTACAACAGTAGTGTGCCAAAATCCCACAAAAGAAACTTAGTAAACAACCTAGCGAACAGAATCAGAAAGATCTGCTCTGAACACAAGATTGAGGAAGAACTGGGCTACCTCAGGAATATTCTGCTAATGAACAACTACCCAGAGCGGTTCATTGATGTCAACATTAGACCACGGCAAATTCGTACTAGAGAGGACACCGGCAAGCAGGTTTTCCTAAACTTACCATTTAGAGGCGACATACCAGCCTCAATAATTGCACGGCGGCTGAATAGAATAACTAAGGACAACTTTCCCAGTGTTAAAGTTAATATGACATTCAGTACACAGAGAATCATGAGGTTGGATGCCAAAGATCAATTGCCACTTCTCTCCAAATCATTCATAGTCTATAAATTCTCATGTATGTGCGGTAGCACATATATCGGACGTACGAAGAAGCAATTGATAAGCAGAATCCAGCAACATTTGCCACAGAAATTGATTAACAAAGGCTTGCCACCGTCAGGAAAATCAGCTATTTCCGATCATATATTGGCAACGGGGCACCCTGTCAATTCGACCAATTTCACAATTCTACATAAAGCAAAATCTGAAAAATTACTTTTTATCTACGAAGCGCTTTACATAAAACAACAAGCACCTGAACTTAACATTCAAAAGTTTCATCAACATGATATCCTTATCGACTGGCCAAGGATAACAAAATTCAACAACAATCTACTAGTATCCAGCCAAGAACCAACAGGCCCTCGACTAGAATCAACAAACGTACAATCGGATTGGCAACAAGGTGAGGTTGAGATAACAGAGGCGCATACGATGACAGAAGTCTCCAAACAGTGTGAGCGTTTAACACGACAATCAACATTAGCGTTGTTACCAAGCGAAAATAGCACCCTTGCGCAGCGGGGTGAAACGATTAACTATACTGGGAAAAATAGCACTTGTATAGATAACAGTGAACAATTTGCACAAAGGGCTAACTCTCAAGTTATCAAAACAATCATGACAAGATCTCAGACATCACTTCGCAATACTGCGAGAATGACCTTTACATGCAAACACACATACACAACACAAACACAAACGCATACACACTCACCTACTAGTCAAAACCAGAAACAGCAGTAATAACGAGTCAGATTTGTCACCAATAACATAACCAATTGACAACCCAAAATGTATAAATATGTATGATTGTATAAGAGATGTTTAGTATTCACGAAATAAATGGCCTTTATCCACTTTGTTATTTGTGTTGTTTTCCTAATTATAAGAATATATATATATATATATATATATATATATATATATATATATATATATATATATATATATATATATATATATATATATTTCTAATTATGCAGAAAAAAACACATTAATAACAAAGTGGATAAAGGCCATTTATTTCGAGATTACTAAACATCGCTCTACAATCTTTCATTTATATACATTCTGAGTTTTCATTTGATTATGCTGGTGGCAACAAATCTGACTCGCTTTTATTTCTATTTCTTGTTTTGGCTGATTGGTAAGTGTGTATGCGTTTGTGTTTGTGTCGATTAGAATATTATGTTGATGAAACTTTTGAATATTTAGGCCAGGTGCTTGTTGTTTTATATAAAGAGCTTCATAAATAAATAATAATTCAAAAGTTTCATCAACATGGTATTCTAATCGACTGGCCACGAATAACAAAATTCAACAACAATTTACTAGTATCCAGGCAAGACCGAACAGGCCCTCGACTAGAATCAACAAACATTCAATCGGATTGGCAACAAACTGAAGACGAAAAAACAGATGCGCATACGGTGACAGAAGTTTCCAAACAATATGAGCGTTCAACACTGCAATCCACACTTGCTCTGTTACCATATGAAGAATACAAATTTGCGCAACAAGGTGAAACGAAAAACTACACTCGGAAAAATAGCACTCGTACACGTAACAGCGAACAATGCGCACATGTGGTTAATTCTCAAGCCATCAATACAATAATGACCAGATCTCAGACATCACTTTGCAATACAGCGAGAATGACCTTTACATGCAAACAGGCACACACACAAACACAAACGCATACACACTTACCAATCAGCCAAAACAAGAAATAGAAGTAAAAGCGAGTCAGATTTGTTGCCACCAGCATAATCAATTGAAAACCCAGAATGTATATAAATGAAAGATTGTAGAGCGATGTTTAGTAATCTCGAAATAAATGGCCTTTATCCACTTTGATCTTAATGTGTTTTCTGATCTTATTAGAAATATACTGTGCAATATTTGACGGCAACGGTCATATTAAAAAGAATATATATATATATATATATATATATATATATATATATATATATATGAACAAAGAGAGTGTGAAAATAGAAACCAATCCAAATTGCGATGCGTCACATCCAGTTCAAGCTCAATGCTTGAGCTTGAACTGGATATGACGCACGCAATTTGATTGGTTTCTATTTTTCACACTCTCTTTGTTCACATATTTCTATCTTGTTTTGCTTTCCAATTTATATATATAAGATAAATATATATATATATATATATATATATAGCACGGCCGCCAATAGATAAATTTTACATAAGCCCTTCTGAGGAATATTTTTATTACTACATTTATTCCGTAAAGTTTGGAATAGTGTTCATATTTGTTAGCTACGTAATTTTTTTTTTGTCGTCTGTTAAGCTTAAATACTTATTGACATGGTTGCAGACGTATTTAGGTTGAGCATGCTTTTGAGTTCTTTGTGCCTATTTTTCTTGCAGTAGCTTTATTCTAGTTACGGAACTGACTAACATTACTATATTTATGCAATACATTTTTATTTAAAAAAGTCGACGTAATTTTAATCAGTGTTACCTATTAACATTATTAGTTTTCATTATAACCAAGAATTGATCACGTTAGAATCATTCGAAATTGAATAATATTCTAAAATATTGAATATCTCATTTTCGATGTCTTGTCTTTTAATTTTGAATCGATTAACAGCAGCAGACAGGCGGATTTTATATATATTTATATTTTTAGAATAAATGAAACATATCATGAAATAACAGATGCAATTTATCATGCAGACAGCTGTCGTTCTGATTAGACACTCATAAATTACACGTCAAAATTTTAATATATATATATATATATATATATATATATATATATATATTCAGGCTTAACGCATATTCCAACAAATTGTGGTCCTATATATATATATTATATATATATATATATATATATATATATATATATATATATATATATTCACGCTTGTTATTAATTCGCGTGTCCATTTACATAGGCGACTGATTTATAAAATAGCGAAACTGGTTTTTTTATATAGTTGAACGACGGTTGTGTATTGCGTGCTGCAGGTTTTCTCAGGGTCGAGCACTATCCGCGGAAAATTCTAGGCAGTACATAAAGAGTCACCATTAAGAATGAAACCGGTCTACTGGATGAATTTCCCTTTCGAAGTCATATAATGCATAGTTTGTACTATCAAATGAATGAATATAATTGGACTGCTCTTTATATCAAGATAGAGAACTTGATTTAAATAATTTTCATCACGGCTCTTGCAACCAACGGTCACTTTTTTGAATTGTTATAAAGATAATTTATTTAATAATTTCTGCTGCAAAATAAGTATGTTTTCACACGAAGTAATTTTAAACTGAGTTTGAAATATAAATAACATAGGATTCCCATTGATTTCCAATTTTATTTATATCTTTGTATATAATTCTAGAGCCGTTCTATATAAGGATATTCTGCATGTAGATGTTTCCTTTAGCGAGCTATTTCGCTACTGATAATTATAACGACAGCGTTGTTCACTTGGAGTTGTTAGCCTAAACTAGTTTTGAAATTATCATAATTTATTTCTACCACCAAGTGGTGCCGAAGTTAAAATTAGATGAAATTACTTGAAAATTAACAAAAAATTAATTTCTACTTGGCAACTGAGAACGCCTAGTCAAACAATTGAAAAGATCAAGTTAAAAATCACAAGTTGGCTATTTATATGAGTATATGACGGTGGCAAAAATTTTAAATCGTTAATTAAAAAATGGAATTGGCACAAAGCTTATAAGGTATGTACAATAGAATTTAAAATTCCAGCGTACGTGTGTGGTAAAAAGAATAAAATAACAAAAGGAAAAGGGATCGAAATCGGTAGTTTTTGATGATGTTTGTCTCTTCAAAGGCCAATTCGAATTTTCAGAAACCATTTAGATGAAGTTGCAATAAAATTACAAAGAAAACGCAAAAAAGCCAAAACAGTATAGGAAATAAAACTTCCAGAACTGACTGAAGGTGTAGCATCATCATTAAAATTTTGAATAAAAGCCACGAAAACATCGCAGATGAAAACCATCAGAAAATGGAACTTTAATACTACTTCATAAAAAGAGTATAAACTTTACACTTATGCACTATTTTGTCATTTTCTGTTAAATGTTTACTATCCAACTAGCTGATTTTATTAACTATTTAATAGATTTTATGCACTTTTTTGCTGGCTGCATATACTTCAACCTTCATATAAACGCTAAAGAAACTAACTTCGACCATCAGAATTCGCTTTATTCTTAAGGTTTCCCTTATTCATGACACCTACACATAAACGATTCGTTTTACTAGTTCGATAACAAGAAATCAAGAAATCAAACTAATTGGAACAAGACAGATAGTGGTTATTCAACTGCGTTCAACTAATGTTTAGTAACCAAAGGTGTATTAAAATGAAAATGAAAGTTACGTCCGTTAACCTTGTACAAAATTCCGAAAATCGAATAATTAATTTTTTTGATTTTTTAAAAATTTACTTCTAAATAGGACAGATTTCGGATGGAATACTTAAGTCTCTGCTTTTGCAATTGTCTAAAAGATTGCGGGAATAGTGTACTCCAAATATACTTATGAAGTGGAAGGCTCTCCTAAAATAGTCATTGATTAATAGACAACTACAAGATATTTTTATATCAACCTTTTTATCCTTTCTTGCGATGACAGATAAATGTTATTTATTAAATCAAATTTGCGAGCTTGAAGTAAACTCCAATCCCATTGTATTTAACCAGTCGTCGAACAACATAACAAAACTACCGCCATTCGCACGCACTGACGCGTTTCGACCTTCCATGATCACCATCAGAGTACGATGGCAAACTGACCAGTTAGGCTCAAACCGCATTTCATATATATGGAAAGCAAAATTAGATATACGGCTCGCACCTCCAGCAGTCTCGCATACATTAAACTTGACTGGAAATGTCGGCTGCACAATTTCTATGCAGTCACGAACATTAACTGTTTGTAGCTTTCGCCACATATACATATATAGGCAATACAATTTAACAGTAATTGATTGCGCGGGTGGTGGTAACAATTCTTTAAATCAAGTTTGCGAGCTTGAAGTAAACACCAATCCAAATGTATTTAACCAGTCGTCGAACAACATAACAAAACTACTAATTTAAAGAATTGTTACACCATCCCCGTACTGGAACTGCAGTTTAAATGTATTGTCTATATATATATATATATATATATATATATATATATATATATATATATATTTTATATATGTTGTGTTGTTGTGGTGAGGTGGCGTTTGCTACAAAACAGCCAATGCTCGCACTGCATAGAAATTGTGCAGCCAGACATTTCCTTACGAGTTCAATGTATGCGGAGATCATTTGTGGGTGAGCGCCGCATATCTAATTTTCCTTTCCATATGTATGTAATGTGGTTTGATCCTCGCTAGTCAGTTTGCGGTCGTACTCTGATGATAAGCATGGAAGGTGGAAATGCGTCAGTGCGTGCGACTGGTGGTTGTCTTGTTTTGTTGTTCGACGACGGGTTAAATACTATGGGATTGGTGTTTACTTCAATGGCATAAACTTGATTTAAAGTATTGTTACCACCCCCCGCACACACAGTTATGGTTTAATTGTATTGTCTAGATAAATTTTAATGATTCATTTAATTAACCAAAATATTAAGATTATGTTTTGTTAGACAACAACTTATATAACACGCTGAATATATATTATTTACCTGATGAATTAATGAACGTAATTTTTTGAAGGCCTTACTTCTGGCATATACGTGTTTAAACTTCGTTTTGATTTGGGAAGAAAATACTATATGAAATCTGGTTATTTGCCTTTTATAATTTATTCGATTACCTTGATTCAATTACTGTCTATTTAGTAAAGGTTCTCAATTTTCATTCCCGAGTTGATATACTCTAGCATGATTATTCATTTCGATTTTACATGGTTAATGTGTGCATATTTGGTCACAGTCTTACTACGCTCTTTAGTCAGGCTTGTGTTACTTCATTAAAATGCAATTCATTTTTATATGTCCTTTCTAAATTTCATGCGCAATATGTTGTAGTTAATGTAACATTGAGTGACGTCTGTATCAATAGGAAGCACCCAGCTAGGTGGATATTCATGTAATATGTACTTATTCAGAGCCAGTCGAATAAATTTTTGATTTGGTAGAGTTTTTCAACGTATTGTGAATGCCCTTGTCTATTTAAGTATTTCATATACGTTTTAAATACTTTCCAGCCTTTGTGTAGAACGCTGAAGTAACTTGTGGTCTGGTTTAGGTTGATGGGTTCTATTGGTTAAATGTTTTGCTGTTCGCCCGTCATATGCGCATGGGCACATACATTCTAAGTTGTTAACAGTAGGAGATTTAGAGAAACGCAACATTTGATTTACAGCTCGAAAATACATGGCATAAATATTTCAAATGTTAAGGTAAACATCATGTTTGACACACGGAGGGTCATCTAGCCTGAATTGAAAAAATGCTATGAAGTATTTATTGATTTGCTTGAATAATAAAAGCATAAATACCCATCTTATTACTTTAACCGACTTTTTGTAAGTTATATAATAAATAAATATTTATATACTTTTATTCTAGATTGGTTTTGGACGTATTGTAGCGACTGTGCGATATAATGTATGTACACGTTAATTACAGAGCACACTATATTAATCAAATAATTATTTTACTTAATATTTCTCAAAAATACAAGCATTGCAACAACTTTTAGATTTATAATTTAATCATACTAGTATATTTATTCTATGAAAAAGAAAGATTGTTAAGTATTGTTAATTCAGGATAACATTAGCTTGTTTTGTAAAACTATTGCTGATAGGTGAACTAAAGAAGACTGCCGACAACGACCGCCGGAATATTTTGGAGAAACTAAAGAACTATAATTTAGCCTGTGTTGATCAAAACACAGATCAGGTAATTAAACACCTGTAAAAAAAGTTGAATCAGAGCACGTAAACTGTATACTGAATAAATAGAATTAAGTACTCTTTAACTGTACGCGTCCATTTGCCTTCACTTTCGACATGTCTGATTTTACTAACAAGCATTTAGACGTACAAATGGAAAAAACTATATAATAAGGCAAAAGACTGATTCTGACAAAATTTAATAGATTATCACTAGAAAATGTATGTCCTAATAACTGATAAATAGACTGGATTATCACGAGAAACACAAGAACAAGGTACATTAGTCTGCAGTATCACACCCAATGGAGAAATTTATAAAAAGGAATGTTACAGTACACGTTAATAGGCTAATTTGGAAAAGTTATCGATTATTGTTTTGTTCTTGTTCTGATTATTTAAATGGCACATGAAATAACATTTTAGATTAAAAGCACACAGGGGCAAAATAATGTTCCAGCAAATTTCGTAAATTTTCTCATACATACATGTATATTTCTAATGATAAATGTGGTGTTCCTTTATAATAACTCATTAATTATTCATGAGGAAGAAAAACATTCGCATTAAATACATGAAAGTGAATATATGTCTGATTATTTTTGGAAGATATTTGGAAAAAAAACAGTTCCGTTAAGCTTATCTAAAAAACACGTGAATTGGACGTAGTGTATATCGAGCTTGTTATATATATATATATATATATATATATATATATATATATATATATATATATATATATATATATATATATATATATATATATATATATATATATATGTTATTATAAAATAGGCATTGACTAAGATAGCATTAGCAATTCATCCAGTATACACGTTTAAACCTTATTGAGAAGTCCTCATTTACTTTACTGTATTCGTCGTGAACGGAGCTCCAATCCGTTCACATATGCTTAGCGGTCTAAAATCCTTTCCACTGTGTCCCTCATGCCACATAACAAACACAATTTTTGGTTATATCTTAACTTTTCTATCATGCGAAAGCTATGCGGCACTCCTTTCGACATAAAGTTAGCGCTAGCCATCAACAATCTGTCATTAAATAGTGGACACCGTGCCACCTAGGTAAGTGATATTGATTTAAAAATTAATGGCATGATTTTGATTTTATTTACATATTTTTGTTTAACAAAAACAATAGCTAACCAAAAAATAAGTTAGTATATAACTAAGATTTGCGTATGCTATGCGGCCGAATTGACGCAGTGGATAGCTCCAGACTGTGATGCAAATGTGCGTTTGTTTTAGCCCTGCCTGAATCAAATTCTGAACATTAGTTAGCGAGTACTTCAAAACGAAAAAAACAGTCTTCTGGGCATATTGCCTTTGCTACTTTAGGTATGGCTTAGTTAAAACACAGAAATATAAATATTTGATCAAATTCTGCCATAATTTAATTTATGAAAAAACCTCATGACTGTATCATAAGTGCAGATTGCGGGTTGCTATTTAGAATTTTTGTTGAAACAGATGTTATAATGAAATGCGAATCAAATACATAGGTTAATATAAGTGGAGCCATAAATTCAGATAATATCTTGCTTATGAGTGATATGAATGTTAAAGTTTGACACCTATGTAAATCAGAATTTCATTTAATTGGAAGATTAAATTTGAGCTCGAAGCTAACGATGATAGCGAGCGAATGTTGGATGGCTGCGCGGAGCATAAATTATACTTAAGAAGCACAAACTTCAGACGAGGTATAAGACGTTGCGCAACATGGCGTCCTCGAGCATCATGACAACGATGAATTAAAATAGATCATGTATCATTTAGTTATAGATAACATAACTGCACCCATGATTGTCGTTGGTTTTAGAACACTTATGTTGGATGGCTGCGCGGAACATAGATTATACTTAAGAAGCACAAACTTCAGACGATGTATAAGACATTGCGCAACATGGCGTCCTCGAGCATCATCACAACGATGAATTAAAATAGATCATGTGTCATTTGGTTATATATAACATAACTGCACCCATGATTGTCGTTGGTTTTAGAACTCTTATTTCGACTCTGAAAAAGCATTTCTAAATTTTAGATTTCCACTCAAGTATTGTGGAAATATGAATAAGAATAAGCATCAAATAGATGGAAGCAAACTCGAACAACTATCATTCCAACGAAAATATGAAGATATTATAAATTCAAGGCTAACTGAAATTAGTGGCGATAGTTCGAATTTAGTTTGAACTAAGATAAGTTACACTATACACAATGCAAGTAATAGTATAGATGGCATTATAGGCTCTCAAGGAAATAATTATTAGATCCCTGTAGAATCGATAAGGGTAGTCCAATCTAGGTGCCAAATGCCTGCTGGCTCGGCTTATAATACTACTCTAAGAGTCGCAAAACGCCAAGTTAGACGCAGTATAAAAGTCGATCCCGAAACTTTTTGGACCAGAATGGCAGAAGAAATGGAAAAAAGAGTTCGAATGAGGTAAAAGCCACTGTTTGTTGCATCCAATCAGCGCAGTAGGTGCGAGAAAACTAAAAGTTAGCGACACGATGAATGATGGTGGCCACCACCTAATAATCAATAAAATAAATTGTCTTGATAGGTGAGCTAAACACTTCAAAGTTCAATTTTCGTGGGAACCTGCGTCAGTCCCTTTTCCCGAAAGTATGCTTGTATCTACAATGTGAAATGTGATTCTAGAACAACCGTCAGAGTTAAAAAACGAGATTTAATCTTATTTCTTAAACTTTGCAAAACAGCATGCTCCGATGATTTGCTTCCAATCTCATAAAAAGTGGGGGCGATGCAATTTCTGGAGCGTTGACTACCGCTTCCTAGGTATAAGTCGATCATCATTCCTATCTGCATAAAAGCCAATCGTAATTTATGTGATAACCATTGAGGTAGAACCATGACTCCAGTTGTTTTTAGGTTATTTACTTCGATTATTTTATGGCGTCTTATCGCTTCGTGGGAATAAAATACTAGAGGAGAACAATTAAACACTAATTGACTGTGCGGGCTGTTGTAACAATTCTTTAAATCAAGTTTGATTGCTTCAAGTAAACACCAATCCCATTGTATTTAACCAGTCGTCAGCCAACATAGCAAGACTACCGCCAGTCGCACGAACTGACGTGTTTGGACTTTTCATTATCATCATCATATTACGAAGGAAAACTGACTAGCAAGGATCAAACCCCATGACATAAATATAGAAAGCAAAACTAGATATGCGGCTCTCACTTCTAGTTGTATCGCATACATTTTACTTAACTGGAAATGTAGACTGAAAAAATTTTACGCAATCACGATTATTAACTGTTTGCAGCTTTCACCATAAATAAATATATAGGCAATACAATTAAATAATAATTGATTGTGCCGGTGGTAGTTAATAGTCTTGACTGCAGCCGACATTTCCGGTCAAGAACATTGTATGCAAGACTACTAGTGGTGAGAGCCGCATGTCTAGTTTTTCTTACCATATATATGAACTGCGGTTTTATCCTCGCTAGTCAGTTTTCCGTCGTACTCTGATTATGATCATGGAAGGTTGAAACGCGTCCGTGCGTGCGACTGGTGGTAGTTTTGCTATGCTGTCTGACGACTGGTTAAAAAAATGGGATTTTTGTGTACTACAATCTCGCAAACTTGCTTTAAGGAATTGTTACCACCACCCACCCAATCAATTATTGTATAATTGTATTGACTATATATTTATTTGTGGCTCTACTATCATTTGAACCTCTTGAGAAATGCGAATTATATCAAAAGGGTGCCCATAGCAGGATATTTATTGAAAACAGACATTTATTTTACTGTATTATTGTCCCACATTCCTCACTCAAACATATGGTGGGTATAGGGCACAATGCCGTCTCCTACTGATGGTCGCCAGTAAGCGCGAAAAGAATGTGCATATGAAATTATACCTTCTGGCTATATTTGAATTAATTTGTTACTAGGCGCGCAACACCTAATATACATTTGCCTATATATTAGTTCTCTGAAATAAAGCAGTATCTAACTGTAATACACTTATTGAAAACTTTAGTTTAGCATGGGGCAAAGCAAAAATAAATGTAGTTTGAACGATTGAATAAATTTTGGTGCGCTGAAGCATCGGAATTTATAATTAAAATAAAATGAGAGTCAATACTTATTGTTTAAGCCATAATTTAATAAAAATTGAATTATTTTGTTTGAATAAATACCGACTTGGTCGACTATGTACGTAGTACGATTCAAGAAGATATTACATATCGATCAGGAAGGAGATCAAATATCTTTGCAGAAAAATAATTTCATGTGTACTCGTGAAATAACGTAGACTTCACACAGATGACTACTTTTATTTAGAATAACCAAAAGGAACACATTCGTGGAGCACTTAACTGGAACAAATTGAATTCACTTTATTACAAAATTGTCGAACCATTGATTAATATACCAAATCTATTCACTAGATGCTGTTTGATGTATCATCAACCATATATAGCACTTAAAATATTTTTTCAATTGCGTCCCGACGAAGTATAAGCTAGCGCGTCAAACGCACAGGGCAAGGTTTAGTTGCCGAAATAAACTGTCCGTTGGCGCCCTTAAATTAGATTCTCACCTATCCTGAGCGGCAGACAATCCGCGATCGCACGATATAAGAATATAGTTCACTTATTCTTACTAGGAAAATGTATCCTGATTTTTTGCAGCCTCTAAGTAACTGATTATGTTTTACGTGAACTTGGCAGTATCTCATCAGTTTGTTAATACCGATGCATTTATTTCCTTTATGATCATGCGGTTTAAATGCGCAACACATGTCAAATTAGCTGCAGAAAGATTATACGGTTAATGTTCAAGTGTACTCTTCTCTAACATAGTTACGTTAGTTGTTCTGCCACAAGAAAGGTATCATGATGATAAAGCAGCACTTTTTCAGCTAGATAGGTGCTGGCCGTTTACCTGTATTGCCTCTGACTTTTTAATGTAATTTGAATGGACCAATAAAAAGCTAAAAATATCATCTCACAATTTTTCTTAATCAAAATGGTAAAATAAGGTAAATTTTTGCGAGGTAACTGTCAAACAACCAGTTGTCTTCAGAGTTCAGTTTGCGCTTATCTTCAAAATAAATTTTGTCTTCGTTTAAAATATTTGTAGACAATTTTTATTAAAATTGTTTTTTTAACGCTAATTGAGTAAAAGATTTAACCCAAAAATTTTATAATAACTTTGTAAATAGTTAAATAGACATTCTGTCTAGGAAATCGATTTTGTTTTATAAATTTCCATTGAACGATATTTTAATAAGCCAGTGTTTTAATTATTTGTATTAGACAACTAGATAATGAAATTTGAATATGATATTTTATCAAATATTTATATTAAGTGAAAATTTATTCATTTTAGAAGATTTTCTTTTTTTTCACTTATTAGACCTTGTTAAATATGGGGTATTAAACATTAATTTTGTGCACATAAATATTCGCAATTTTGGAAGCATAAATTTGTCGTCTTAATATTATTTCGGCTAGATTAAATATCTTAGATTAATTAATCAATAAATTCTTGGCGCTTCGAAGCCTAAAGTTGTTTCAAAAGCATCATAATGTTTCATATTTTATACTTAACGCAAATTGATTAAAAAATCATTAAACTTGTAAATATCAGAAGATCTGTAGCAATACATACATACATATACATACATATATATATATATATATATATATATATATATATAATTGGCGGTCCAAAATAAAAGAAAACAATGCTGAATTATTCAACTTTTGGCACGTTTCATTTCTTTTGACCATACAAGCTTATTCTCTGGCTTATCATCATCGCAGCACGAACAAAAATGTCTTTATTTTGGTAATACCCATGAAGAATACTCGCAAAGAAGTTTGAATAATGCTAGATTTTTCGTTACAAATTTGTTTGCCCGAAATGTCTGAGAAATAGCCAAAATAAATTTAGTCACATTTAATTGACATTGATGCTGCCTGTATTTATCTAATGAATACAAGTTTTTGTAAATAAAAAAAATAATCTACTTGAACAAATTTGAACTGCGCAAAATAATGTTAAATAGTCAGTAGTATTAAAAATAGATTTTATTGATTAAAACTTAATAAACGAGCTTTAGAAATGAGAAAATATTAAAAGAAAGGCTATTGTAATTACACATTATCACTTTTTGTGGTTCTCGTCCACACACACGTCTAAACTACAACAATTACCAACGACAGAATTTTCAGAAAAATATGAGCAGTCAACACTGAAACCAAAAACCCTGTGCTGTAATCAAGGTGACAGAAAAAAATTGAGGAACAAAGTGAAACGGAAGACGACATTCGAGGAAAAAACATAAAGGTTGGCTATAAATCTATTAATCAGTACAAGAATGACCAGATCTCAGACATCAATCTGCAATACAGCGAGAATTTCGTTTACACGCACAAGGATACACGCACCGCCACATACGCATATACACTTACAAATAAACCAAAACATGGCATAGAAATAAAAAGGAAAAACTTAATAGCTGCCTCACATATAATCAAATAAAACCCAGGATGTATAAAAATTAAAGCTTGGAAGGTGAATTTTAGTTAACCTTAAAAATAAACGGCCAATTTGTTATTAAATGTGTTTTCTCTTCCTAATAGTTTATATAATGTGTAATATATATATAGAATATTTTCTTTACGAAAACCGCAACAAGTAATGTTTTATTGCAAATGCCTACCGTGCAATATATATTTATCAAAGTAATTTACTTTACTTATTATATATATATATATATATATATATATATATATATATATATATATATATATTATTTTGGAGCATCACATAAAGTCATTAATGTAACAACTGATAGTTTCATTTTTCGTTCATCAACTTTACAATATTTTCTATCAGAGTTCGAGCAAACGGTGAGCTGTATTCTTTGTCTTAATAGAAATTGCGATTGCCAAAAATAAGTTAGCGACATACCTTACAGTGAATGATGACTGAAAGTGTTGGGGCGTGGGTCATGTGTCAAATGATTCACAACCAAATACTGTTTCGGCTTCATTCCTGTGCAGAGCAATCTTAGCACATTATAAGTAGTTGCCGCAAAGGAAGAAACCATCGTCTAGCAGATGGATTGCTATCATTTGTTTATGTAATGCTAGGTTCACGCAGTTTGTGTACACACATGTATGTTTACGTATACATAAACCCAGAGGATATGAGGGTTGTGTATAGGCATTGCGAATGCCTGCAATTTAAACTTGCTTTAAACGTTGTTTAATGCTTTCTGCTACATTGGGAAATAAGTGAATCTACTAAGTAATAAAAATAAATTTTGGTTTCGGGCCATTGTTCGAATATTTAAATTCTTGTAACCAATATGCGCACAAACATGTATTTATTCGGCATAAACGTTTTGATCAAAGTTTCTATCGTTTAAATTCACGACTTTACATTAAATGGAATATTATTTGACATTATGTTGCCCACATAAGGATTATTTGACCACAAACTGAACATGTACGTATCCAGTGTTACCAGATAAGTTCTCAAACAATAACACCATCATTAATTGAATGGGTAGTGATTAAAGTTAATTAAATCAAGTTTGCAAGCCTGATATAAGTTCAATCCCATTGTATATAGACAGTAGCACAACAGCTAATCTGTAGTCAGTCTTAAATGATCATCTTCAGAGCTGGGCGGAAAAATGACTAGAGAGGATCAAACAACAATGCATTTATAAGGATAGAAGCATTAGATATCCGGCTCTTAACCCTATCAGTATTGCATACATTGCACGTGACTAGAAATATTGGCTGCATAAATTGTAAGCAGTCACGAACATTGACTTTTGTCAGCTCTTATCGTATATAAATGTATTTAATAAAGTTAAAAAATCATTGATTGCGCGGGTGGTGATAAAATTTAAAAAAATAAAGTTTGCAATTCGATTGTATCTAATCAGTCACAAAATATTGCAAAACGAAAATCACTCACACGTATTGGCGCGTTTCGACTTTAAATTGTCAACATCAGAGCTCGATGGCACACTGACTGGTGAGGATAAAATCGCAATGCATATATAAAGAAAAAAAATAAGGTGCAGCTATCAACTCTCATACAGTGTACCTGACTTAAAATATCGCCTAAACAATTTCTCTGCAGTCATTGTTTGGAAGAATGTTGATAACATCTGCTTATGCAAAATAAGCGCCTGATGGAGAAATAATGTAATAACATTGCAAAACTGCCGGAAATTAATGTAATTGCGCTTTTAAACTTTAATCTTTACGTAAGGGTATCAGCATGCAATCTATCGATGATCTAACCCAAATAGAAATGATGAATAGCCAATACAAATGCGGCATTCTGCATTAATGATTTTATTGTAATTGACAACAATGCTGGCCGAAAACTTCATCTGCTAGCATTATCCTGATTTAAATTGCGCTATGATGCATATTTCAGAAATAATTTTTTACATAGGTAATCAATACTTGCTCATTTGTTAAAAAGAAGAAATTTTTTAACGTTTGCAAATGTTAAAGACACACATTGGATTTGGCTACATTTTCGTTTAAACAACTGAGCGATTTCTTTCGTCACTCTCCATGAAGCTTTCGCCATATTTTAGAGGTTAATTAATTTGTCCATCAATGATTGCATAGGTAATAATTAAAATTGTAGAATTTAATTTGGCCATCTTAAATGCAACACCAATTTCGTTATACAACAGATTATGAGTCAGCAAGTACCTATAAAATATGAATTATTAATTTATTTTTACATAATTAAAAATCATTGTTTACGCGGGCGTTGATAAATATTGAAATCAAGGTTGCCATTAAATTGTCAGTTTAAACTAAGCACTGTATATAGTTTAAAAGGGATTTCATCGAGTAGACCTGTTTCGCTCTTTTTTTGTAACTCTTCCAGGACTGTCGAGAATTTTGACACGGACAGGGCTCGAACCTGGGGTTGTTTACTTTGGAGTCATTGACTATTCCGCAGCGCCACTTTGTCGCATAATAAATTATTTTTTCATTTATATACGAACTCATGCTTTTGGTTAGCCTTTCGTTCCTATTGAGCCTATATGTAAATATAAGTATATATATTTATATATACATATATATGTATATATATTTATATATCTATATATGCATATCAATATCTGTATACACAAATACGCACCTTGAAACTTTATAAAAATAATAATCAGGACGAATTTTTTATTCCGAGATTAAGTGCTTTTGAAAAAAAGACTTTTTCATTAATAAATTGACATATAATGGCTTGCACCAAAAAATCCAACGGTAAACATATGAGATAAAAAAGGAATATCAAAGTTCTACAGTTTGGATAAAAATTCAATAAAATATGCCTGGCTTACATGTTCATTTTGTATGAAGTCGGTACTGGTTTGTCGAAAGCGCTAAGTAAAGAGAAAAGGGCGCATTTTGATCTCATTAGAATAATAATTTCCAGATTTTTTAAAGGAATTTGCAGTTAACTAATGCGAGTAAATATTAATTTAGCTTAAGAATGTGCAAAATAAATACTGACAAATAGACCACCATCTGTTTAAATATTAACTTTTATCCTAGCGATAAATAGTTTGACTCTAAAGATAATTGTGCTCAGTGTCTCGAATAAATTGAAATATCACACTTAGGACAGATGGTAAAAAAGACAATTAAGATGACATTCTGGCAGAAGCGTTTTGGTGGGAAAAAGGACATTCTGTGGCGTAAATAATAAGATAAATTCGTGCAGTCACACTTAGTTTAAAAATTAAAAATTTGATGCATTACATATGCGATTATCAACTTTTATGCCATTGAAAGTATTTTGTCAAACGTTCAATAAAATTAAGTTAATCACTAGATGAAATTTCACCCTGGAAAAAGTTGATTAGTTTTAGCTTCTTTGATAAGCTAAATGAGAAATTTACACTACCGAAATTAGAAATACATCAAGATTTTTCTGAAATGAACATTTAATACGAAGTCGAAGAGCTTTAATGAAACAGGAAACCATCTGATTAAAAGTAAAAAGAAAAAAAGTAAAAATGAATAAAATATAATGCTAATTAATAAAACTAAAATTATTCAATACATTGCAACGATTAATTTAAAAAATTATTTCTATGCTAAGGAAGATATACTAGATAATAAAGATAGATAGAATTTTTCTCAACATGTAGAAAATTACGGATTTTAATTTATTTCATTCACAAGAACTGTCAAAATACAACAATCTGATAGGGTGTTGATATTTTACAGCTTACCTTCGATTAACTGCCTTTTTTGATTATACTATGCTAAGTTAATTCTGACAAATGTATGTACAGTGAGATTGGTGTGTATGTCAGCACACGCGCATTCCTTGCTCGATTAATTATGTAAATGTTCATTTTATTACCAATTCCCTGGGTAGCATGGTGTCTGTTCAATAACGTTAGATTTAGGGTGACTCGTTGGACTAATGCGATACTATATGGGCTCCAACTGAAGAAAAGGAAACCCAATCAGCAAATTAGTATATAACTGAAAATTGTTTCGAACTTGCCACAATGTGGCTGATTGGTTAGAGCAACAGAGTTTGAAGCAGACGTGTCCACGGAAAAATTATGGACAGAAATCAAAGGTTTACAATAAGGTCGAAACCGTTCTACTGGATGAATCGCCATTTCTACATAAAGCAAAGTTTAGTTTATTCTGAAAATTGTATATATAATGAAATTTATGTTTATACCAATATCGCAACCTTGTTTAAAGTTTTCTATCGAGCTGAATGTTTATTTCCTACATCTGATTTATCAAAAATGAATTATTATCTGTGGGCTATAAAATAATGAAGTAGCTTTTTAACAGAAATCACGAAGGGTACAAAGAAATCAGTCTATTATAAATAAAATAAATCCGAATATGGAAGAAAAATGTTTTCTTATATTGTACAACTACTTAGCAGAAATTACTTATCACGACGTTTTTTATTGTGTAATCATTATTGAGAACGTTTTTTTTAAATAGCGCCAACTAATCATGAGGACAAGAACTGCTTCACTATTATATTTCTTTTTTGGTTGTCTAATGATTATCTACACACACTTTCGAATGACGCGGTTCCTATCGCCCAATTATTGACTTAAATATGAATACTTCCTTTGAAAATTAATTGTACATGTTCCGCGAAATGCAAGTCAGCTTGCGTAGAGCTGCCTCCGTAGTGGAGACTACAATACGTTTCTCACTCCTGTCTAAGGTATGATATCAATCCATTTTTAAAAGTTCAAAATTTGTGAACGCGAAAATAATCTCTAAATTTTAACGTTTATTTCTCGATTTCTGCTTCCAAGCTCAAAGAATGAAAATACATTGCATAAATCGGAAAAAGCTTTTTTTAGATCTGCGCAGCCCGCATTGTTCATTTAAATCAAATAATTATTGCTGTATATCTTTTCTGCATTTTGCTACATGCTTACATTTTAATTTTTTTGTTTAAACTTACTTAAAATGTAGTTAATAAGAACTTCTTAATTAATAAAAATATCGATACAAAGTCTATTACAATAATTTCAAAAATAGTGTGATTTTAAATCGATGTCTTCACTATAATAAATAATTTCTATATTACTTTTGCTGTGAGTGATTTAGTTTATTTTACCTTATTAATTAAATGTATTATGGAGATTTTTCAATAAAAAAAATAAAATAAAATTATAATATTCCATTTTAAACATTTCAAATATAAATCCAATTTAATGAAATAACTGTAAATATTAATATTTAATTGTTAAATGTTTTAACCTTAATATGTTTAATTGGATTATATATAAAGCGATAATTATTGCGATTAATTCAGTTCTTTTAGGTAGGCTATTCGAACTTTACAAGAGTATTTGTGTAAACGGAGAGAAAGAGCTGCTAGAATATAAAGAATGCATTGCCCGATTTGGATCCTTGTTAAATCTGAGTCTCGATGCAAGCACCTGACCCATTAGGTGAATACATTTGTCAGCATAAACTACTTATTGTATAGCGTAGAAAATGCATTTCATCCAGTATACCGTTTTTGTCCTTATAGGGAACTCATCAAGTACTGTTCAGAATTTGTCACAGGCAGAGCTCGAATTTGGGCACATCTGTTTCGGCATCTGGTTCTCTAAACACTGACAAATGTATGCACATAATGGTTTAGATGTTAATATCGAGAACGCAGCCTTGATAAAGGTAATTGTTATAACCGAACGCAAAATCAATTTTCGTTTAATTATAAAAATCTATCCGACGTTCATGATAAAGCAACGACTATAGGTTCTCATCTGGTCATATGGCCATCATCAGTTCCAAAGTATTTGACAACGTCCTATATAAGACCATTAAAAGATAACTGTGCGTATGGAAATGTGTCGCGAGAATGTAAAAGTGAAAACAAGCGCGCTCAGCTAATAAATGTCTTTTTGACATTGGCGACTATACCACAGATGATAGTATTATTAGAGGTTTTGCTTTTAGAATATGGAATGTTCTTAATTTAAAAGTGATTTTCTACAAACGCGTCGTCTATTTAATAGCTTAGAAATCATCATGTGTTTTTGCCGTCTTTTGGACTCTGCAATTATATCATAGTCAAATTATTTTAGCATATCTTTGTTTCTTGCAATGTATTTGTATAAATCATATTTTTTGTCGTTTCTCATAAATGTATTATTGGAATCAGTGCCATAATTGTCAAATAGTTTATTCAAGTAAACATTGATTTCGCAGGCGGTGGTGACAATTCTTCTAAATCAAGTTTGCGAGCTTGAAGTAAACACCAATCACATTTTATTTAACCAGACATTGAACAACAAATCAAAAATACCGCCAGTCGCACGCACTAATGCGTTTCTACCTCCAATGTTCATCATCACAGCACGACGGAAAACTGACTAGCGATGATCAAACCGCAATGCAAATTTATATGGAAAGCATCATTAAAAAAATAATATATTAGTCAAAAGAAATTATGTCTTTTTTAACGAATAGCATTTATCACATAAATTTGTTTTAAATTCATTTTAAGGCATGTATATATGAATTTATTACTATTACACATTCTAATTTGCGTTTTTGTGACAGGAGTAAATTTGATCGGCTTACTAAATACGGAATATCTTGCAGTCTTAAACTGCGTAATCTGATGAGAGAATGCATGCATATAATTAGAATCCACCGTTTACTTTAGCATTTTTCCACATGAGCCATGTCTTAAAACTTTATCTTCTTGAAAAACTTGGACTTCCAAATAATTCAGACAGATGTTATATTTTATCTCTCTATTAATTTTCACATTTATCGTAGTTTCCTTATTATATTTTCTTATTCTTTTTGATTTTTCTACACTTATCAACATAAGAGAATACAAGTATATATTAGGTGTTGCGAACCTAGTAACAAATTAGTTCAGTTGTGACCAGAAGGATTTACTGGAGTAACAGGTGTTCAGAAATAGTTGTAATTCTCAATTTCGATGAACTATAGCATAAATACGTAATACCGGCTCCTACAGATGAGTCGCCAGTAAGCACAAAACGAATGTGAATGAGATTATACTTTCCGTTCATGCTGTCTTTGGTTTATCCTTCTGATCACAACTGAACTAATTTGTTACTAGGTTCGCAACACCTAATATGTACTTGCATATATATTAGTTCTCCGCAACAAACAGTATTTAACTGAAATATATTGAATTGAATGATGTCATGCTTACCGCGAAATGTGATAACTGATATCGATCAAGGCCAAAGTGCATGGATTTACTGGAGTAACAGGTGTTCAGAAATTGTTGTAATTCTCAATTTCGGTGAACTATAGCGTAAATTGATATCCATCAGTTTGGTACCATCTTCCGACTCGGAAACCATATTGTTAGTACCATGTACGTTTTCGGTACAATAATGTTGGTATCGGTTACTGACACAATAGCCATAGTGTAAGTATCCTTTACAGACTCGGTATACATATTATATATTATGAGCTTGCGTTGAAGTCGCATTGTCGTAGACTATATGATGTTAGCTTCACTATTGGAGGTTTACACATTCGTCTAGGAGATGAGTACCGTCCTATTATCCCACATTCTTGACCAAAATATATAGTGGTTAAAGGGCGTAATACCGGCTCCTACTGATGAGTCGCCAGTAAGCACGAAACGAATGTGCGTGAGTCTACTTTCCGTTCATGCCTTTGGTTTACATCCTTCTGGTCTAACTGAACTAATTTGTTACACTAGGTTCGCAACACCTAATACGGCTGCTTGTATATATATTAATTTCTCCGCATCCGTAAGTATTTAATTTATTTATATTAGATAAGCCTACTTTTCTTGACTGGCAATTTACATAGCAATTATGGGCTATTTTGGCTATAAATTGGTAGTCAAGCGTAGATAAATTTCATTAAAATATTTATTTCATACACTCGTTTATTAATATCACTTTGAATGACATAATGTTCTAAATCAAGTTTAAGTTTACAAAAAATAATTTTCAGAACTATTTTTTGTGCTTTCCAACTAGTCTAAATCAAACTTATATTCTCTCTAAACAGCCCGTCGCAATAAAACTAATTTCCTTAGCAAATATGAACAGTTTTGTCGTTAAACAATGCACATACTTTGACCTATATGGAATCATCGCATAAGCTAGAAAATTACCGATGGCCTTATACATTAGTTTGTTTCATTGTCTTTTCTAATTTTACAACTGCCAACCTCAATCCGATCTATTAATTACGGTATAACTCATTATTTATTACTTACAATATACTTATCTACTATGAGTCGTTGTTCAATCGCGTTTAACTCAGAAATTATGGTGACATTTCGCAGTTACATATTTTATATTTTTAATAGTTATGTCGTCAAAATGTACTAATATGATCTAAAGTAGTCGCCTATTTCTGGTTTTTATTAATGCTACGTAATATTCTCACAATTTTGTTTACGAAATTTAATGAAAATTAAAGTGGAATTATTATATAATTGTTCAAATATTTAACTTTTATCTAAATAACTGTATACTATAAATCAAGTCTGTAAGGAGCGATAAATTTAGTAAGTAATTAAGTATTTGTAAATTAGCTGTTAGACTGCCGGTAAAACGTATTGAAAAACGGGCATTTACAGATGCTATGTGAAGATAAACAGTAAGTCTTGGTCAGGGACACGCCAAATCTGCGTGTCTAAATCGACAGTTACCAAATAAGAATATATACATGATGCTCCTAGAATAGCGTTTGACGCACATTCTTCTATAGAAGTTTAGATAAGACATTTAAACTACGGAGGATATGACAAAATCCCTATTTAGATTATTTTGACATAACTGGTTGCATAATACATAAGTTGCTTGACTGTATAATGGAATATAGTCATTTAAAATTAATCCAGTTGCGTTAGGCAATTTTTTATTCTAAATGTTATTAGCTAATTAATTTTGTGCCTGACTTTTTGTGATTTTTTCCCATTGCGACGTTTTCCATAAAAAAGAAATAAATTTTATATAAAACGACATTACATGGAATATTTTCTATTTACAGAACTATATTCAAGTATCGAATTAAAGCAACAATAGAATAGTTATTTAAATGTGGTAACGAAATGCCGAGCGTATGAATAAATGAGATTTATTTGATTTATGTGGAATTTTCCGTCAGAAAACAGATTTATTTCATTTATCGTGTAGGTAAAAGCTGAAAATTTTACCAGAAACTTCTTTGTATAGTAGAAAACGAACTTTTAATCTTTCCGAATTTATAATTGAAAATCAGTTACAGCCATCGATATTTCAGGAGATATTTGATTGATAAGACTAACGTATAAACTCATGATGACGCTAAAGTTATAATAAATGAATAAAATTATTAAACAAGGAGATATATTCCTTAAAATTAATTGCATTTTGCGCAGTGCGGCCATCGTTTAATTTTATTTCATAATTGACGATAACGGTACAATTGATAGCAATCTGAGGTCGGTAAAATCTTCATTCTTTTACATTTCCAGGAACACAGCTCGCTTTTTTCTTTGATTGGTGGCATCTCACTGGTCCCGTCACTTTGACGCCCTGCATATGCTGCTTGTCTGAAAATGCTTTCGAAACCAGATGTTTCGAAATTTATCCACAATTTCGGGACTTCATTTCTAATACTATCTTCAGGGTTGAAATTATACTCATAAAACTAAACTTGTGGCAAACGTGATATTCTAAAATTATTTTTGTTTGCCTCAATATTAGGCCTCAATAACTATTTCCCTAATCTCGCATGTATACACTAAAAACTCACGCTCAAACACGCACACAAAAAACCTATAGGCACGTATAAGTTTGAATTAATCTAAATTTAAATAGAATAAATATAAGTATACCGCATGGATTGAAACATACGCCTGTGTTAATTACATTTCCAGACGCGTAGACAGATCAATTAAATTTTCATTTTCATTATAGTGCAGTAATCCTCAATTCCGTTATCATATGATTCACCTTTGGTAAATAATATATCAGCAATATATATATATATATATATATATATATATATATATATAATTATTTCCTCATTCATATTTATTTATTTATGCTCAAAGCTTATATAAAAATATCCATTCATATATACGTCTACTCATTATTTTTTATGCACATCTATATAATCATATAAGCAGCCATGTGAGTTCTTAAAAAATTATCTAAATAAACATCCATATAAATACGTTTATAAACCTTATATAATATTCACACAATATAAACAATCATATGAGTTTTCAATGAATAAAATACACTAGTCATATCTGAACATGCTTGTAAGCAACCATGTAAGTTCAACCCAAATCTTATATTATTATAGAATAATCATTCATATGTGTATATACACATGATATATAATTTGCAAATCTCAAAAAGCATATAAGCAATTATGTGTGATCCTCCTACACCTATTTAAATAATTTCATACTCATCCACATATATATATATATATATATATATATATATATATATATATACGTGTACAAATGTTGTACCATACGTATATCTAAATGAATATAAAAGTAAGTTCCCGCAGTGCACAATTATAATATATCAGCCAAAATACATTTTCTATATCCATATCCTATACAACTATATACAACAGAATATAAATTGTTCCGATTCCTATTTCTAATTCATAATGTGGTCTCTTATTCAGATTTATTGTAAATTCTGATTCTTCCAATCCACGTTTCATACCATTCTCTAATAAATTATAATTACTTATAACGACAGTAAACTGATGTGTTCTTTAATTTATAATCTAGAAACTAGGTGTATTTTATTAATATATGGCATAGAAAGTTGGACATTTTATAAGTTGGAGAATTCTTAAAATTCATAATTAACCTAAATTCATTACCTTTTTTATGAATCTTTTTCAAAGAATATACCTTAGAAAACACGGTGGTCATTTTTATTAATGAGTTTCCGAACACTGAATCTATTTCAGCAGACTCAATCATTTTATTAATTATAGTCTTAAACTCACCTTGTAACTTAACTGCTGGGTCCTTATTTATTTTATTATAAACATTTTCATTATTTAATTGTACATAATTTTCCCATTATAATCTATCTGGTTCAATTACTCAGTTGTTACACCTTTGTCTGCTCAAAGGTGTATTAACTTATTAGATAACAAAGATGATCTCAATATTTTCAATTAATAATTCGGCTTAAATTTATCCTCTGTAAGTACTGACAGAAATGTGGAATTTGGTAATCTTAACACTCTTTGTAATAATTCCATTCGTACGTTTGTTTTCAATAAGAACAGCCGAATTCAGTCCGAAGTTAAGTATTTTAACTCCTTATCCTTGAGATCCATATCTGGACCTGCTGAATCGAATGGAATGTTTCTCGAAGGCCTATTCATTACTGTTTGCTTGTTTCTACTTATTTATTTTATCTAACCTATTGAACTTCTTTATTCATAACCTTTTCTTTGAACACTTCTATTCATTTAAAGTCCATGGCATGTAATATCATGAGTTAAACAACAATAATTTTGTTAAATGTACAGAAAGTACCTGTTTCAGAACATATCTTACCCTATCAAGCTGAATAGGTTGTATGAATCCAAAACATTTAAATATAACATTAAATTTTAAACACAATATTAATAATGAGTTATTTTCCATTTGCCTTGATATTTTTATTATTGCTCAATTTGTATTGGTTGGACAGTTTGATCACTATCACGTCGAATTAATATTTTCTAAATTTTAGAGTAATATTATATTCATTTAACATTTAAATACTGTTTGTTGCGAAGAACTAATATATATTCAAGTATGTATTAGGTTTTGCGAACCTAGTAACAAATTAGTTCAGTTGTGACCAGAAGGATAAACCAAAGGTAGCATGAACGGAAAGTATAATCTCATGCACATTCGTTTCGTGCTTACTGGCGACTCGTCAGTAGGAGCCGGTATTACGCCCTTTAACCACTATATATTCGGTAGAAGAATGTGGAATAATAGGACGGTACAATCTCCTAGACGAATGTGTAAGCCTGTAATAGTGAAGCTAACATAATCTAAAGTCAACGACAATACGACTTCAATGCTAACTCACACCATATAATATATATACCGAGTCTGTAAAGGATACTAACACTATGGCTATTGTGTTAGTAACTGATACCTTTTTTGAAATCGATGAGTACGGGATACTAACACTATGGTTTCCGAGTCGGTACATGATACCAACCTGATGGATATAAATTTATGCTAAAGTTCACCCAAATTGAGTATTACAACAATTTCCGAACACCTGTTACTCCAGTTAAACCATACACTCTGGCCTTCATCGATATCAGTTATCACATTTCGCGGTAAGCATGACATCATTCAATTCAATCTATTACAGTTAAATACTGTTTGTTGCGAAGAACTAATATACTAGATTCGCAAAACCTAATACATACTTACATTCATTTAACATGTTTATTAACCTTGATCTTTTTATTATCTATTACGCAGACGAAGGCATTACGTAATCCGGGAAATTGGGATTAATTAAATATAATGGAAATGAAAATTTTGTCGACCCTTCTAGGAGTCTGGAAAAGTAATAAAAATATCTTGACATCACTCATATGCATATATTGCAATCCTTACGGCATACACGTTTATGTTTAAATAGGGTTTTGTGGGTTTTTGAACAGGGGTATTTACGTGTATACATATGAGTATTGAAGAATAGTTATTGAGGCCGGATATTTCGGCAGAGAGAAATACTTTGGGAATTAAAATAGATATAAATAGATCTGTCTTGCATGAGGACATCACGTTTGCCACATGCTATGCTTTTAATTATGGTGTCAATCTTGAAGATAGTACTGGAAATGAAGTCCCGAAAATTTGGATAAATTTCGATTCATCAGCATTTTCAGACAAGCAGATCATGTAGAACTTCAGAGGGACGTGACCAGTAAGAACACATCAATGAATTAAGAAAGCGACCTATGCACCAGGAAATGTAAAGGAATCAAGATTTTCCCGACCTATGATTGTTATCAATTGTCCCGTAATCGTCAATTGCGGAATCTACATAAACGATGACGGCTCTGCGCAAAGTACAATTACTTTTAAGAAATTTAATTAAAACTAAATGCGACGGGACATTGTTCAAACTGTTCAATCAACTCAAATCGGGACCAGTACAAATTTTACGGCAAGTGAAAAGTAACTCATTCTTGAAATTATGCTTGAAATTTAATTATATATATGAATGTCATAGATTCAGACTATCTTTTCAGCCAGATAGGGTAGAAATTGTTTTGTAACTGGAACTTTTAGTACATTTAATAAAAATTATTAATATAATAGCAAAATAGACAAACATATGAAGTGATTAGGGAAAAGATTAGAATAGGATCTGTGTTGCTTTTGAAAATACATACAAAGGACTTTAAATGCATAGGATAGTTCACTGGCAAGGCTAGGAATGAAGAAATTTAAAAGGTTAGATGATGATAAGTGGAAAAACTAGCAAATGTTGGAAATTATAACCCTACGAGAAAAAGTATGAACGATTTTTCTGTGTCTACACGAGTACATATTTTATGGTCTATGGACCTAAAGGATAACGAGATGATAATACTTAACTTGGGACTGAACACAGCTGTTCCTGTGAAATACATACCTAAGAATGCTATTGTTACGGAGACAGTTTTGATAAACCAATTCCATGAAGAAAAAGCAAAAATTGTAATTAGCTGTAGTCAGATTGTTATAAGATCATGGAGAATATTAATGTTTTTCGCTTATCAATTAGGTGAGCCAAATTTTACTTTGTGAAAAAGAAGAGAAGAAGAATTATTATTAATGCATGTGAGGTATTAATGAATAAGTTAGATATTAGAAAAGGTATTTATAGGTAAGATATTTATTCTGGAAACCTCCTGAATTTCTGCTCTAATCGCTGTTTGGAATGAAAAGAAACATTCTAAAATCCATGGCAATAAGAAATGGTAAAATAGTGAATTTAACCAATAGAAACAATGAACTATTGCAATTGCAAGGGATATTCACGATAAATGGTTATCCGACAAAGTAAATTGAGAAAATCATAAATGCTACACAATTGGCATTTAATTGAAAAATTGACCAGACGAAACAAGCAATGGATTAAGAAAAGCCAAATGAAGAAGAGCACAGAATTCTGGTTCTACCGAATTACAGATACAGTAGTAAAGTATGACATTAGCAAAGAAATACAACTTAAGAGCAGTATCAAGACAATAATTTTTCATAGGCACTAAGCTAATGCATTAGAAATAAAATATCGAATCCTTCAACTAACCAGTGGTTTGTGTGATACCTTTTAAATTTTGCATACTCAGGTATATAGGTGAAACCATGCGTCCAATAAAGGTACATAGATGGGACTGTGTAAATATGGACATAGTCATAGATCAGATCTAGCCAAGCACTCAAAGGATACAGGTCAACAGGTAAACACATACCATAAGGTAACCGAAATAGATTAATCAGGTTGATTAGGTAATCAATTGAAAAAAATCAGGAATGAGCGTCATGCATTTGACATCTGTAGAAAAATCCTTAGGTTCCATATTTAATGAAGCCTTCTCGAGAGAAAGGAAACTTGGAATGGAAGAATCAGAGTTTGAATAAAGCGGAGTAGGAGATGGCCACTATGAATTAGAGAAATTGAATAGAAAAGTTTAGATTGTTTTTTTATATAGTTGTATAGGATATGGATATAGGAATGTGTATTTTGGCTAATAAACTATAATTGTGCACTGCGGGAACTGACGGTGTTACTTTATATTGATTTAGACATACGCATAATACATGAAGATGGTCATGAAAATGAAATCCCGAAAATTTGGACAAATTTCAAAATATCTGTTTTCAACAATACTTTTAATCAAACAGCTTATGGGTGGCTTTTGAGTAACGGGACCAGTGAGCACCAATCAATTAGTGAAAAAAGCGAGCTGTGCACCTGGAAATGCAACGTATTAAGATTTTACCGACCTACTAGTACTATCCATTGTCTTTAAATCTTCAATTGTGGAATCAACTTAAACAAGAAGAGAAACTTTTGTTATATAAGCTTACGTATAACTCTATTCTTCGCATTGTTATCTATCTCAGCAGATGGATTAATCGAGTTTTATGTGGTACACAAATGAACCTATTTCAAACTAAATTGTAAGTGATTTAGATTTGCATAAAATGCAGCTCATAATATTATGTCCACAATTGAGCATTATATTATTGAGAAATGCCGCAGTCCCATGAGAAAGTTTAGTCTGCGTATGAAAACATTGAATAATTATATACAAAAAAATCGTTTACACTTCTGAATGTAATAGCTGAAGATTGAATTTGCAAACTGAGATTTTTGTTCGTAATACTTCATACTGTCATCGCCTATATTTGAGAAGATAATGATCGAACAACAATAATGAATAGACACTGTAGAAATTTTTATGTTTGACTGCTCACTGTCGTTGAGTTGTGGAAATAGAGTAGGGTAACTTTTAATAGTAAATTGTAAATATTATTCTAATAATATTGCACGATTTAATATGTAGAATTTTTATTATTATTAGATATATTGAAATTTTTCTGTCGGACTGCAATACAATCAATTGTAGACCAAAGGTGTAATATATTTTGCACCTAATTTATCACTAAATGTTTAAAATGGAATTTTAAACTATTCACAAAGTAAGTTTCATTTAATTTAATAGTAAAACACGAAAATATTTAATATAAGGAGTGTCCAATGTAACGTGCTAATGTTATTTGATCTTCGTAGTATAAAAAAATATGCGTTTATGATATGTAGACTACAAATATAGCATTTTAAATCTAGATATTGCGTAAGTTAACTAAACTAATTCATACGTTTATCGGCTTTGTATTTGTTTGAAACTGGCCATTTGTTTGATAGAATTGGTGTGGCCGTTTCTCGAACCGTGGCACATTTCCTTCGGACTTTTGCAACTCATTCACTGCGCTTTATTAACCGCGCATGTACATATATATGCCTAACGACAGTATTTGCATTTTATAGGTTTTGCAGTGTCAACTAAACATTGCATCAGGCAGCAAAGGAAATTCATCCAGTAGAGCGATCTCGAAATTGTTTGAAACGCTTCAACTATTGTTCAGAATTTTGTCGCAGACAGGACTCAGATTTGGGTGTGTTTGCTTCGGAGTATCAGAAACATGTTACTGTGCCACACGTGCCGCATACCACACATCATTTTCATTCATATATCAACTTATGTTTCTGGTTTACCTATACTTCAGGTGCAACCTATATAGGATCTCTTAAGAACTGAAGTTCTAAATAGCCAAAAAATGCAAAAAACACCATGCTACTAGCTGAAATTATATTTAATTAAAGTTATATAACAGTATTTGATTATGTGTATTACGTCAGTATAAACTTAACATGGAATCAGAGAGCAAAGAAAATTCATGCAGTATAACGATCTCGTCCTTCAAGACCTGTCCAGAATTCTCCACGGTCAGACAAAATACGTATAATCAAAACTCGGCCATTAGAATCCAAATCAATATAACTTCTCCAAGTGGCATCGTGTCTCTGTATAATGATTGGTCTTGGATGGCTAGATAGAACTACAGGTCTTATAAGATTCCACATAGATTAGCCCTGATGTAAAGGCTAAGCAAAAACATAAATTTATATATAAAGTTAAATTGATTTTAATATGTGACACGTATGACGCTGTTTTAAGTACTTCAATTTATGCAGCAAATGTGCCCCACTTCGAGTCTCGCCCGCGACAAATGTTGTACAACACAAGAATATTTACCAATAAGGGCAAAAACGGAATACTGGAAGAATTACTCATCCTGATGCTATTTTTATTTTGTACTGATAAAATGCATATATATATATATATATATATATATATATATATATTCTTATAATTAGGAAAACAACACATAAATAACAAAGTGGATAAAGGCCATTTATTTCGTGAATACTAATCATCTCTTATACAATCCTCAAACAAGCAAATGGAGTCGATCCAGACATCAAATTCACTCTCGAGGTAGAGAAAGACGACAGTTTCCCATTCCTTGACATCAAACTCACTCGAGAAGCAAACGGAGATTTGACACTGGCCATACAAAGAAAATCCACTTTCACCGGACAATACATTCATTACAACAGTAGTGTGCCAAAATCCCAAAAAAGAAACTTAGTAAACAACCTAGCAAACAGAATCAGGAAGATCTGCTCTGAACACAAGATTGAGGAAGAACTGGGCTACCTCAGGAAAATTTTGCTAATGAACAACTACCCAGAGCGTTTCATTGATGTCAACATCAGACCACGGCAGATTCGTACTAGAGAGGATACCGGCAAGCAGGTTTTCCTAAACTTACCATTTAGAAGCGACATACCAGCCTCAATAATTGCACGGCGGCTGAATAGAATAACTAAGGACAACTTTCCCAGTGTTAAAGTTAATATGACATTCAGTACACAGAGAATCATGAGGTTGGATGCCAAAGATCAATTGCCAATTCTCTCCAAATCATTCATAGTCTACAAATTCTCATGTATGTGCGGTAGCACATATATCGGACGTACGAAGAAGCAATTGATAAGCAGAATCCAGCAACATTTGCACAGAAATTGATTAACAAAGGCTTGCCACCGTCAGGAAAATCAGCTATTTCCGATCATATATTGGCAACGGGGCACCCTGTCAATTCGACCAATTTCACAATTCTACATAAAGCAAAATCCGAAAAATTATTATTTATCTACGAAGCACTTTACATAAAACAACAAGCACCTGACCTTAACATTCAAAAGTTTCATCAACATGATATCCTTATCGACTGGCCAAGAATAACAAAATTCAACAACAATCTACTAGTATCCAGCCAAGAACCAACAGGCCCTCGACTAGAATCAACAAACGTACAATCGGATTGGCAACAATGTGAAGTGGAAATAACAGAGGCGCATACGATGACAGAAGTCTCCAAACAATGTGAGCGTTTAACATTGCAATCAACATTAGCGTTGTTACCAAGCGAAAATAGCAATCTTGCGCAGCGGGGTGAAACGATCAACTATACTGGGGAAAATAGCAATTGTATAGGTAACAGTGAACAATGTGCACAAATGGCTAACTCTCAAGCTACCAAAACAATAATGACAAGATCTCAGACATCACTTCGCAATACTGCGAGAATGACCTTTACATACAAACACGCATACACAACACAAACACAAACGCATACACACTCACCAACTAGTCAAAACAAG
>JAQBSW010001982.1:0-17500 GCA_029291075.1 Eudiplozoon nipponicum | reverse complement strand
AAGTAAATAAAGAGAGAAATTGTTCTTTACATGGCGTATTAACACCTATACTGCAGGCTAATGTAAATTGGCTTTCTACCGGCCATAAAGTCTATTATGCATAATAATTTTTTTTCTTATCTAAACATGCGGTGGCTAATCGTTATTCATAACAGTAATACGTTCAATTTCCAACTCATTCTGTAAGCTGTCAGGCAAACAAATACGCATTGATTTATTGTACAATATGTTAAATAAACAATTATTTTATGCAAATAGCCGGTGCCTACTAAAAGTTATATATTGCGCTATCTATGTTTTCATATAGAAGTCTGATATATATTGAAAGTGAATGGTTTGTTTTCTGGTTCAATATTATTAAACGTCGAAGGTAGTTTCGACATATTCATGCTAACTATAAAAACTGAAAGATTACGCATGCGGATTGCAGAAAGGTTATGCCAGTTGGGACATCAAAACTTAATTCTTTACCATATGACATTATCTGTCATAAACAGCATCAATTAAATATGTTTGAGATGGGTCTTTGCAAATACGTGGCGGACAAGACAGACAGATAATGCTTTAAAACGTAAGTTTATTAGATAAATCGTCAAACCAACTAAAATAGCAACATATAAAATCTTAACACAACAATACGATTATTACCTACTGACAGCAGTGTTAGTGACGCGATATCGTTACCAATATTAATTGCATACTGTGAAGTGTGTTCAAAAGGATGTCAGCCAAACGATTATTGAATATCGATAAGTGCATACGATACGTGTTCGTGTAAGCAAAGATTATTGCATAGAATAGGACAAATGAACTATAAAACAACAAGAGTAGCGTCAAAGATTACACAAAGCTAGCATTCTAATAAATTTTCGGACCACAGGTCCAGGTTTCTTCTGACGTAGACGACAATTGTGTCATAAAAATGCAGAAACATTAGATATTTTTGTTAGCTGTACAAAATTACCTAATGTGAAGTGTCAAAATGCTTAAGAAATTAAGTTTCTGTGCTGACGAGTTTGGTCGGGATAGCTCAAAAAGTTTGATTAGGAAATCTATTTAGATTAATTTGTAAGATGATTTATTCATTTGTTTTGTATATTTGAAGATATAATGAGTGACATGGAGTGAGAAATTAACCTGACACGCTTTGAAGCATAATACTAAATAATAGCGGGAAGCGAAGATTGCACGAATCAGAATCGTAAACTATCTTCGCTAAAAGGGAAGAAAAAGTTAAATTCAGATTAGATTTCCTATGGCTAAAACTACCAATCTCTTAATCAATATTAGAAACTTTTTTTAATTTCGGCCTGAGAAACTTGTTGTTACATTGCACGTGTTAAATATAGTCAAACATATAGTGTAAAACTTATTAATGAAACATTATGTCAATAAAACAATTTTCTTTACAATATTATTATGATATTCATTTCAGTATGTATGTTTCTAAATTTAATTTTTTGACCTTAACATATCTCAATTGAGTTTATCCTTTTATTTTTTCTTGAAAATTTACACTGGTCACCCTTCTATCCAGTGATGTCGGCCGTAAGTATTTCAATTAAAAAGTAAAAGTAATTAATTAGTATGATGCGTGAAATAGGAATTAACATTCAGCTCCTTTAGTGGTCATTTGAATGTAATTATATTTAACAGAATTCTTTACAGCTATAAACAATTTATTGCAAGTGTATTTGGTGAAATGTAAGTAATTTGTTTTGGATAAATATAAATTCACATAGATTACTCAGCTTAATGCTTCAGTAATTTTTATGACATCTACTGTTGAGGCCCCTAACCTATTGGTATTTGTAAGCCCCATAGATGCCAGTTCGCTAGATGTCCTAATATTCACAGTAGAGTCTGAAATGCCTACATTGTTATCTGTGTCAATAAGATTTAAATCCATTAGGTCCTGCCCTAAATGAAATACATCTTCTAATTTAATATCGGCATTCATGATCAAGAATTATGATACTTAAATTGACACTTACTTAAGGCTTTAAGAAGGTGAGAGTTGGAAAGCTATATCTTCAGCAATAATCTGCTTTGATGTGTACGTGACCCACAATAATAAATAAATTACCTGTTCCAAGGCTCCTCCTCAGTGTTATATTATATCAGAACACAAGACAAGTGTTGAAAGATGTTTATTGAATAATGTTGTAATCGTTTATTATGGAGAGAAATGTTAAAATGCAGCAAACGAAAATCTTCAACCAGCCCGGAAGCACGATACTCAAAAACTGAAAATAGCGCACAATTTTAAAAATCAAGTCTTTAAACAAAGAATGTTCTGGAAAATAAAAAGAAAAAATTCTTTTTAAATAAAGTTGTTACAATCAGCTATGGTGGTTTAAATTTATCATTCAAGGTCATTTTATAAAAGGCGGAGGATTCAACATCCTCTACACTACTAGTAAATATAAATGATGCCATTTTGCGAAATTTTAAACTTGCTATATTAGCTGTTAATTTTGTGATGAGCAGAACGGTGTCAATCGCACTCTGAAGAGTCGCGTTATAGTCGACTTCAAAATATTTGAGAAGAAGATTAAAAGTGATTTATTGCGCAAATCAAGGATAAGGCCAATTGTTCACCTATTTTATACGCTAATATGAGATTCTAAAATTATTAATGCTTATAGGTAACACGAAATTTTCATTTACATCGGGTGAAACAAGTTTTCCTTAATTTTGCAATTACTTTACTTTACTTTACTGCGGCTGACTCCTTTTGGAGGATAAGCCGGCTCCAATTTCCATGGAGTTTCTTGGGAATTTGGTACAAGTGGTGTCCCCTCACCACTCGGCATTTTGATCGAGGACGCACCTCTAGCCTTTGCACATCCAAGCGCAGTCTGCAAGGCAGCAGTAAGTTGCATGGTTGCCGGTGGCTGTTGAGAGCTCATTCGCCATTCGGAAGTACGGGGTACTGTCCAGGAGTCCATGTAATCCTGTGGCTGTTGAACCCTTTTGTGGCGGGGAACACACGCCGAGTCATGGTGCCGTCGTCGGGCTCATGTGGTATTTTATAGGAGATCCGATTGCCGGTCGGAAATCCACCACGCCCTGGTGACACCACCGCCATAGCCCCGTTAGCCCATGTACGATCGGCCATCGAGACATGGTTGACACCGTCGTACCACGTTGCAATTACTTTTCCTCTATAGTTTTCTTGCTACCTAGAAAGAATATCTGACGATGCGTGCACTTATAACATTTATTCTACCTCATAGTATTTGGAAACTCATTCATGGTTAATGTAGAAATTTATAAAAGTGGGTTAGCAACATCAATAGGGTTAAAAAGTTAATAACAGTGTTTCGAAACGGAAAGACACAGACAAATGTACAAATTTCGTATTCTGAAACGGCAAATGTTAAAAATATTGTTGTATATATCTAATGCTTTTATTTACAAAAAATAACTGGCTTCAATATTCTCAATTTATACCAAATGTTTGCTGTATTCCTCTGGTCAATAATTACCATAACTAGAAATATGATCATCGTATCCAGCCCAACTAGAAGCAATATCATTTGACATTTAATAATATTAGGAAAAATGAAGCGGAACCTGCCAAAATTTGACTTCACAACGCCAGGAGCTACAAAATTAGAAAAGCAACTAATACTGAAATCTACACATCCTGCATTGTTACCAAGGTAACAGCACATTTCATAACAGCCAAATATAATTGACTACTTATGGCGAACAAACATTTGCACATACAAAATACAAAAAATCGGATGTTCGTTTAAGCGATCTCATCGATAAAAGAGCAACCACATTTTAACCGTAATTTAGTCATGAAGTGTTCGAGCCCTGTCCGAAGCAAATTCTGGACAGTACGCGATGAGTTCCCAATAAGGACGAAACCGATCTACAGGACGAATTGCCTTTTCTGCACCATGCCATTCTTAGTTTATACTAACAAATGTCTGTACTTAATGGGTCAGGTTTTTATATTACGATCGCAACCTTGATTGAAGTAATTGTCATCACCGTCCGCGAAGCCAATGTTTGTGAATTTATATAAATGTTCATTTCAATACCACTTCTCCATGTAGGGATGATGACATTAGACTTTGGTCCGTTCTCAAGTCATAAGATGGTAACAGATACGCCCACATATATGAAGACATTATTCAGCGTCAACAAGGAAATAAAAGGTAAATTGAATTATTCAAATATTATTGTTTTTACTATTTATTGCGTGTGAGGCAGCATATTTTCCAGAAGAATGTGTGGCAGATAAACAGTAGAATAAATCTACATCTGTTCCAAAAGCTGATACTAGTATACGTAACCCATCCACAAATTGATCTATCAAATTTTAGTACAATTAGAACCGGGTCCATATTGAACGTAACTATGGGTACGTTACTAATAAAGTGAGATCAAAATTTTCGAAGCAATTCTGTGAATCACCATATACCAAACAAAAAGAAACCTGACTGAATGTACCAAAATATGCAATCAACACAATTATTTGTGCGACTGGTTGTGCAAAAAGGGAAACAACACTCATTCAGCAAGAAAAGTAAATTTACTTTACACAGTAACGATATTGTCAACAAAATATCGTGTAAGCTAAACAACATGCAACAAACAGATCTTTGGCAAAGCAAGGCATAATAAAACGGGGGAAACAACATGAAAAAACCGAAACTCAGCAACAGAAGAACAAAACTAATAAGCAACTTTAAAATTTTGATACGGATTATACGGACACATTTTCCAGAATCAGACGGTATGCTAAGCCTAGACAATCATGTAGCTTAAATAAAACGGATACCAGATGTCAAACGTCTGGAAAAGCAATGGCATTTACATGTATTAGCTTAAAGGCCAACTCAAAACTATAGATACACAAACGTATTGCATGTAATAAACAGTCAAAGAAAGCCAACGCTAACTCAAGTATTAATTTATATATACTTAATGTTTAACTAAAATTCTTGAGCAATTAAGTTTAATCAAAATATTTTAGTTTGTTATATCAAATAATCTGTCAACAATAAATTAATTTGAATCTATTCAACGTGTGTAATTTCTTACATTGAGAAGAATAATTATATATATATATATATATATATATATATATATATATATCTTTGAATAGAGGTATATATATATATATATATATATATATATATATATATATTCTTTCAGATTTATGGCAGGATATTAAATATACAGCAAATTGAGAATTGAATTAGGAAACGGTAGCAAAATAAATACATCAAGTTTACTAGTTTTGCCTTAATTATGCATTCATCTGATTCTTGCCAGTATTACTGTGAACTAGGCTCGAATCATCCATTGTGACAATACACAAACGAAATCTTCTTAATCGGAAATTGCGCCGGGCCAAATATTTTTTTAGAGTTTTATCTTTATAAACTGCGCCACACAAGTCGAGCAGTTCATGAAGTTTTAAATTAAATACCAACGTTTAGCAGATTTTCTCTACGGCAGAGCACATCTTCAGTCGCTTTTGACTAAAAATACTTACTGGCTATCACTGATCTGAAATTATAAAGCATACACCATGCCGTTTTGAAAACAATTTAAATTTTTAGGGCAAGATTTTTTGATTAATTAATTTTATTAACAAAAATTACACACAGTAGCAAACGCGACTGATAAGGTAGCCTGGTTAGTCCTTATTGGCAAATTATAGTAATGCCGCAAGTGCGAATGGAACTGAGGCAAATTCACATCACAGTCGTTTTCTCGTTTTCTACGCAACAGAAGCTGTTTAATTGAGCGATCCGGGCTAGAACCATGAGTCGTGCCGTGTCCTTAACCGTAGCACATTCTATATTGGGTCTTTCAAGCAATCTTTAATTTGAGACCAAATTAGATTACTTTGTCAATTTATTTAATCCGGAGACCGTTGAGCATTGTTTTTAACCTGTAGATCCAAATCGACTCATCTACCTCACATTATTTAACAGACCTCATGCTATTTGGTAAAGTGATACTGAAGTAAAATGAAACTGATATTATTTGATCGTATATATTTGTCAGTATAAACTAAAAAAATACAAAAGTTAGCAAATTTATTTCTCATGATATGCAAGTATGCATTAGGTATTGCGAACCTAGTAACAAATTAGTTCAGTTGTGACCAGAAAGATAAACCAAAGGCAGCATGAACGGAAAGTATAATCTCATGCACGTTCGTTTCGTGCTTACTGGCGACTCATCAGTAGGAGCCGGTATTACGCCCTTTAACCACTATATATTTGGTAGAAGAATGTGGAATAATAGGACGGTACAATCTCCTAGACGAATGTGTAAACCTGTAATAGTGAAACTAACATCATCTAAAGTCAACGACAATGCGACTTCAATGCTAACTCACACTATATAATATATATACCGAGTCTGTAATGGATACTAACACTATGGCAATTGTGTTAGTAACTGATACCTTTTTTGAAATCGATGAGTACCGGATTCTAACACTATGGTTTCCGAGTCGGTACATGATACCAACCTCATGGATATAAATTTATGCTAAAGTTCACCCAAATTGAGAATTACAAAAATTTCCGAACACCTGTTACTCCATTTCAACCATTCACTCTGGCCTTGATCGATATCAGTTGTCACATTTCGCGGTAAGCATGACATCATTCAATTCAATATATAACAGTTAAATACTGTTTTTTGAGGAGAACTAATATATATGCAAGTATTAGGTGTTGCTTTTATATATTGAATTGAATTATGTCATGCTTACCGCGAAATGTGATAACTGATATCGATCAAGTCCAAAGTGTATGGATTTACTGGAGTAACAGGTGTTCAGAAATTGTTGAAATTCTCAATTTCGGTGAACTATAGCGTAAATTGATATCCATCACTTTGGTACCATCTTCCGACTCGGAAACCATAGTGTTAGTACCATGTACGTTTTCGGTACAATAATATTGGTATCGGTTACTGACACAATAGCCATAGTGTAAGTATCCTTTACAGACTCGTTATACATATTATATATTATGAGTTTGCGTTGAAGTCGCATTGTCGTAGACTATATGATGTTAGCTTCACTATTGGAGGTTTACACATTCGTCTAGGAGATTGTACCGTCCTATTATCCCACATTCTTGACCAAAATATATAGTGGTTAAAGGGCGTAATACCGGCTCCTACTGATGAGTCGCCAGTAAGCACGAAACGAACGTGCATGAGATTATACTTTCCGTTCATGCTGCCTTTGGTTTATCCTTCTGGTCACAGCTGAACTAATTTGTTACTAGTTTCGCAACTTCTAATACATACTTGCATATATATTAGTTCTCCGCAACAAACAGTATTTAACTATTTAATTCTAATGATATATCCGTTTAGACTCTATCAGTGTTCAATTAATTACATGCCAGAATTTCGGTGACAGAGGCTCTGTTACGGGCATGTTTGGTTTAAGTATTTGCATTATCGTACTGCGCCAACCCAGCCGTAAAATACTTCAAACTAGAATTAAAATTTTTAAATAGATATAACCCCTGTAAGAAACACGGAGTCCATTTTATTTTGACAGTACAGAGGTGGCCATTTGATAATTTCGTTCAAAAGTGATACCAAATAAGGTCGACATTGAGGGTAGACTGACAGGACGTTATAATTTGGTACACAAATATATTCGACTATAGAGTGTGGCTAGGCAATTGGTCGGATGAAGCTAATATACCGATGCAAATCTACCTATCGCGGAATTTTCGGAACTTACTTAAAGCGTGCAAATGAAAGAGTAAAATGGTGTTCTTGATGAAATATATTAGCTGTCGTATAAACGTTTTAGATTAATGTGATAATATATATATATATATATATATATATATATTTATGTATAAAATAATTCAAAAATATACATATTAATATTCCAGTTTCAACCTAATTGATGATGACTCTGTATGGTAAAATAAAAACAAAGCGCCTCTTTCTGGCGCGATAATGTCAGATTCTTATTAATCGAATGACCAATTGTAAGAAAATTCACCAGCAAAAATAACGTCTGCATTTGGTTTATTGGATGAGCTCGGCTTCATACGGACTGGAATGTCTGATAATTTTCTCATATATTTTAACAGATGATAAAATTAAAGTGAACAAATGAACGCGGAGTGTCGTTAAACTAATAACTCTAAGAGATTAGACAATAAGAAATATTGAAAGAAGTTTGCTTTATATACTTCAGTTAGAAATTGATTAGACAACAATGGAATTGTGATAAACAAGCCGAAATTGTTGAATTAATCCTTCAGAAAATTTTAATGTTGTATTTTAAGCTGATTTTTATTCTTTTAGAAAAAAATAAAAAGATGACATACAAACAAATAGCATGAAGGAAAGATCTGGTAGGTGACATTTATTTGATAATGTCTTAAAATTTTAATTTTGCAAACGAGTTTAAAGAAATCAGACTACAAACAGGAATAAAATTGCTCACACAAATTTCCTCGGTATCGTTAAATTTTACTTTCGACTTTCAGCATAGGAAAACAACAAGCAATGTCAGTTTTTACTGGTATAATGTAAGCCTTTACTTTTTAACAAAATAACGCAATAAATATTCAATTCTACAGCATACTTTTTAAAAAACCCGGATTCCCGTTAGTTTGCTAATTTACATATTAGATTAAGAATGTTCTCATAATTAATGACAATGCTTCTAGGTTAATTCCCTTCCAAGTTAGTCAAAAAAATTATTTACACGAATGTATTTTTAGAATGCATAAAAGGTTAAACCATAGCAATTTCGCTTAATCTTATCAAACGATATATTTGAAATGTAAAACATAATAACGTGTTTTATTTCAGTAGAAAAAATGTACACTTGCTCTATTAATTGTTCTTAGGAATTGTGAAAATTGGTAGACATCTGAATGATACCAAAAATATGACCTTGGAATGATCCTATGTTATTCACCACATAGATCAGTTAATTAGTTGATAAATTGTTATTGTAGACTAGGGCAGTGTTCAATTAATTCTAACAACACGTATAACTTTAAATGTGCTTTTATTTATAAAAAATAAAATAGAAATTACTGTTTGTAAAGAAATAATTTACTTCTATAGATGGCCTTGATCATTATAATTTGAGCATGTTAGTATCATGGTGTACGCATTTCAAATTTTCCCGAACGAAAAGAACAGGGCAAATAATTGCCGATACAAAAAAGAATCTTTCTCTTCTATATTTTAAAGTATTTACAAATTGAAATTTATATACTGCTAAATATAAAATAATGATACCATTGACACAGTGGCTGTATAAAATAGGGTAGCTTTCAATCAACGACTGGTTTGAATCTATTATATATTTTTATTGCTAGAGAAAATTAGGTTTAATTGAATTTCACTAGAGCGCATCAAATATTGCAAATTCGTTTCTGTTTTCACACTTGAAAAAATATCTGATTAAGAATATCTGGCAAATATTTGAGTGAGATTTCAATAAAATTAATCACAAATGCGACGTGGAATCTCCATTCGATTTAATACATATGTTTAAAATAGAATTTATTTAACTCTAGTTGGTAGCCACATAATTGATCGGTAAAATTCAGTTTATCGACACTTTGGAAGTGATTATTTTATGATAATACTTGAAGTCAAGATTTACTGTTATTGCCATTTATTCCAGGTAAAATTTAACGCGTTACCTTACATGGCATACACAGTTTTGTTGCTTTAAATGGACCATGTTAGCCTGATAACCACTTGACCTTCAACTTCTAGACCACGTCTGTTTCATGTAAAATTACCTTTTAACGATATAATTAATATATTCCGCCGTATAGCTATTTAACATTGAAACAAGTTTGGCCTGTTTATATTCGTTACCTTTGAAAATAAAAAAAATTATTATAACATAAATAAGAACATCTGATATTTATATTAAGATGCCACAATACCGCTATGATGAAATTACTATGAAGAACAGGTCATTATTTCGCTTCATTTCTTTGTTAATTACCATACAACGTTTTTGAGCAGCACATCTTTGAAATTTAGAGAATATCATATCTCATTCTTTAAAATAATACTGATTTATTTAAAGCTTCGTTAATACTTTAAATATGCTTAATTAATTACAGCTTTTTCCTAAATGAGATAAGATTTATATTGTAAATAATTCACGACTTCTTACTTGAGCTAACTTTTCTCGATATAACCTTTTTAAACCTCCAATTAAACTAGAAATATGAGGCTTTCTTTTACCACGACATTGACCTTTTCATTAATAAATAAAAGCAATCAAATATTTCCAAAGTTGAATTATGAATGCATGAGTTTTCTTAGGATACGAAACACAACCCGAAATTGTAATTTTTCTTGGTTTACAATCAAAACATTAATGTTCTTATTTTTCATAAGTGCTTCAAAACTAGGCATGGTGCATGAAACAACATATTTACTTTTATATCAATAAAAGGTAAATTAGCCTTGTCTGTCAACCGTCAATATTATTTTTCAATATAATTTCGCAATAAGTTTAAATTAAACGGTCAAACACAAGGTTGGTAACTAGGGTAAGTAAACAGTACAGTCGAAACGCGTATCAAATCTGATAGTGAAAAACACAGGAAACAAAAATCATAAAGCGGAAATCTTGCATGCCTAATAACTTGACATTGCCTTTTAAATTATTAATAATGGATGGAATTAGTACACTATTCTAGCTCCGGATAAATGACTGGAACTTGTCTCATAAAATCTGCAAAGATTAAGCATTAAGGCATATTAGGAAATTAAACTGTCCTGTCACCATCGTAAATTTCCGTTTTAAGTAAAATATACCGGAAATGCAAATTAAAATGTTCAAAATAATTTCGAGAAGGATCTACTGAATGGACTGGTCTTGTTAACTGATGCAATATTTAATTTATACTGACAATATATATATATATATATATATATATATATATATATATATATATATATATATACTCAAAATCTTACCGTAATACTCGAAATTAATATAACTGCTTCAACTGCCATGGTATCTGTTGTACAATGACTAATCGTGCGTGATAAGTTAGATGTTTAAATTCTAGGAGACTTCGCATATGTTCTAACTGAGCGAAATCTAACCGGAAATATAAGTTTCTATATAACTTTAATTTTAGTGCACTTTGTGGTACCGGATTCGCAGTGAAAGGAGTTTCAGGCTTCGAAGCGTATGAGTGCCGTTCGCATAAACTTCTAAAGAGTACTAGGATAATTGCCAATAAGAATAAAACTGATATAGAGAATGAATTAACATTGCTTCTTGATGCAATTTTTCGTTTATACTGACGAAATTTATTTAATAAATATCCTATTATTTGACTTAAGAATAAAAATTCATTAAAATTATTGTCATTTTCAGTATTTCATTAATTCCATGTTCAAGATAACATAACAACTAAATAAATGTTAATTAACTGAAACAAAATTACATATTCACCTTTTAACCTAGAATTATGCAACGAAAACACACCGGAAACTAATGTTTATTCACGCCACCTAATTGACGGTGTCATGACCGTAAAATGATCACTGCCCACAATATCATTTTAACGTACGAAAAAATTTTTGTAATTCCATTTCTATGAATTCAATTTCGGTTTCCCGATATGTCAAGTTTAGACTGATTGAACTTTTCTCCATTTAATCCTGGAGAGCCTCTACAATTAAGGTAGAAACCAAAAATTAAACAATCTATTAAGAAAGGTTGATTGAAAAATTGCAATCAGATTTAAATAAGCAGAAATAGCAATTTCTGGCATTGAGGTCGAATTGGATTTAAGGAATGTAGATGATTGATCGTTTCACAATTTTAACATCTCTTCCTGCTTCAAATAGACAATAGGTTTGCTTTTCACATATATAACCTATTTCATTTTTTTAAATTTAAATATAAAAATGCAAAACATAATTACTTTATTTAAAAATATTTTATTTTATTATTACGCATGAGAAAGGTAACATGGATAAGCTGAAATACACAATACAACACGAGTCTAGCAGTAAAATGGTTGAAAAAATCGCAAAGAAACAAAAATCTAACAGATCATCGATTTTGCTAGCTCATTATGGCTGTTTGCGTAAGTCTATCCGACAATTTAATAGTATAACCTTTGCACATTTGACGTATTCCAGATTGTACCAAATGTAAGGAGATGAATCTGCGTTGATTTTAGCAATCATGGGTTTATCTTCTTGAATAGGTTAGCATCTGAATTTTTCACTAATTTAATTAAGAAAAGAATTATCCGGTATTTTAGGAATGAAAAAATAATAATTACTTTAATCAAGTTTGCGATCTTGATATAAATACCAGACCGATTATGTACATACATACGTCAGTATCAAATAATGAATGCTTAGTGTAGAAAATGAAATTCATACAGAAGACCAATGTCGTCTTTATTGAGATCTCATCACGTAACAACCAATGTTCAGTTAATTATATAAATGTTTAATTCTATACCGCTTTCCCATGTAGAGTGGTACCTGTTCTATAATGACAGATTGGGAGTGGTTAGTTACAAATTTAAGTGTAAAGTTTTGACATATAGACTCGACCTAATGAAAATTCTAACCAAAATACATAAGGTAGTATATAATTGGAAAATATCTGTAGTATGCTGCAAGGTGGCGCAGTGATTAGAGCAACAAATTCATAAGCAGACGTTCCCTGATTCGCGTTTTTTCTTCTCTACACGATGCTTAGTTTGTACTGAAAAATATATGCACATAATGTGATAGGATTTTATATTAAATTCGCAAACTTGGATAAAGTATTTGTTAACACCACCTGAGAAAACTATGTTCAATTAAGAAAGAAGTAGACGTTTTTAAACATAGAAACTGAAAAAAATCAACAACTTTAAGTATTTTTATTCCAACAGATGATGACAAACGTCTCTTTTATACATGTAAAAATAAGTCAAACAGCAATTATGTAGCACATTTTTTGCTACTGAATAAATTTATTTTGTAAAATAATGGCCATCTGAATATTTTATTCAAAAATTTTAAAGGAAATATGCAATTATATAAATTGGAAGACAATTGAAGAAATATTATGACATTTTTGACAACATTACTCGCCTTGCCCAAAGGAAAATGTAAATGAATTATGCGAAAGTTCGTTCTCCAAACGAATTGGACTGTAAATAAGTCAATTGCAAAATGTGTGAGCGCCAAAGTTCAACGCAGATTATCATTTATACGCATCATTGCTTCTTAAAATTTATATTGTAGGTGAAAATAAACGTTATCAACTATACAAATATTCGCCTACTTTCAAAATATTTAGTCAGTGCTGTAGAAGTCCAAATTTCTTCGTCATTTTACGCAGCATAAAAAGCAAGCTTCCCATTATAGGAGTGAAACTTGTCGTTACTATAGATTGTTTTTTTTTAATGTTTGACGTGAGTTTAAAGCATATTAGGGCACATCGGGATTATTTGTCCGAGTTTTTGAATGAATTCTGCTTGATCACGAAGATCACGTTTTCTATGCCTGGATCTTAATTTTTGTGCAAGCAACAACTGAAAGCCTGAAATAATCGCTTAAAATAAACAGCTCGATCTGGACAAATTTATTATTTTTTATCATCGGGAATGTTCACTTCTTGCTCTTAGGAAAAAGCATTTTGATTTTCTAGTAAAGAAAATCATATACTAACGGAAGTGGAGTTGGTATGATTTTCACTACATTTTATGACTTAAAATCAAATAACAACGACAGTAAAGTATCTCCTAATTGGTCACATTCAACTTAATTTACATTCAAAACAGTGAATCTGTCTGATTTACGAGAACTGGCTAAAAACCGTTTTCGTGTTATTCTTTCATCTGAGAATGGGCCACGTTTGGAATTAATGGATCTTAAGGAGAACGTTCTTAACGTGAATGGCTTGACTTCTGGTCCACAATTTGGAATTTGTAATAAGGGTTTTGAAACAGAAAATACATAAGGTGTCGTATCGACTGACTTTCCTACCGTTAAAAAGAGCAAAACATCACGAACACCGGAACAAATATTTGAAGGTTGTTGGATCAGGGAGACGTAGATTGGATACCTTACTGAAGACCTACAAAGCCGTTATTCTATAACGTCCCACTTATTTAATAACAAAAGCGCTACCAATTGAATGATGCAAACAGCTAGCTGACCTGACGAAGGTGGTTAGAAATAACATATTCGAGTACAGGTTGCAAAATTATTTTGAATTAATTGAAATTGTGGAGAAATTAATTGTTAAAAATCCTTGGATTTGGTCTTTCGATGTTTTCTTATTAATTGCTGTTCTTTTAAAGTAAACTTTTATGTTTTTGTGTCATTTTGTTCGGGTTATTTTTCTAAATTATAAAGTATATAAAACGACGTTGGAAATACTACCTTCATTTCGTTGTTCAAATGGTCAATTTAATTATAATAACAAACTATACTGACAGAAAGATGGTGTATGCATGAATTCGCCGATATCTGCGATCATGGTCGACATGTTGGAACAAAGGTATTCTGAACTGTTGAATGAAGTAAAACCGCTAATGTGATGAATTTTTTGATTTCGGATATCAATGTGCATGAAAAGGACATGCTGGAAAAAATCTTTAAATGACACATGAATATCCGATTTACAGTTCAAATTGAAGGGGATGAAATCTCTGATTTACTAGAATTGCTGCCAAAACGTAGATCTGATGGCACATTGAGCAGACCAGTCTACAATAAGTAGACATGGGTAGTGTAATATTAACGCGTCAACAACTACTGTCTATTAAAATGAAAAACAGGCCTAATTATGAAGTAGGGCATTTCGTATATTTATGCTAAAATTATGGTGCTTTTTCGATAAAATCCGCTGAGATTAAGCGTTCCGGCATAATATAAGATGATATATTGATGATGCTATTTGTATTTATTTACGCTGCAAATCGCTTCCTGGATTAGAAATTGTACAACGCCGTGCTACTTATCTATTAATTTATGTTTTATAAGCCGCAAATGCAATTTATGAAAATTAGAAATCAATAACCAAGTTTGTACATCCTTCAAGAGAATTTTTCGGACTTAATATAGACACAAATATTGTTTCGTACACTCAATCGCATAACATAGAAGCCTCCTTTCAGTCACTCGTCCTGATGCGCTTTTAACTTCCATGGCCATTATCAGAGAACTACCGCAAACGAACAATCGATGATCAAACTGCTATTAAAATAGAAGGAAAGGAAAATTAGATATGAGGCTCTCACATTTCGTAGTCTCGCATAAGTTGTACTTGATGAGTAATATCGACAGCCCAATTTTTACGCAATCACGGAAGCAAAATATTTGTAGTTTTCGCTACAGGTATATAAGTTATACAGTTACAGAATCATTGACAGTGCAGATGGAAATAATAATTTTTAAACTTTGTATTTAAGCATCATATAAACACTAATGGCACTGCATTTAAGCAGTCGAACAATAACGCAAAACTACTGTTATTCACATCTGTTAAAGCGTCCCGACCTATAATGATTATCAGAGTTCGATTGCAAACTGACTAGCGAGGAGCATACTGCAACACTTATATAAGAAAAGCAAAATTATTTGTCTCACATGCTTTAAACTTGATTAGAAATGTCGGCTGCTTAGTTTGTATGCATTCACAAACAATAATTTTTTTTGGCATTTGCATAGGCTAAACAATTAAATGACCATTTATTGCGCGGATGGGTATAACAATTATTTATATCATGTTATTGAGCATGATATAAGCATCAATCACATCTCATTTATGCATTCACTTAAAACAGCAGTAATACCGCCACTCACACGTCCTGATGCGCTTTGATTATCTATGTTTATCACGTAATAGGCAGTGGCTCACCTGCAATCGATGTACAATGGCAAAGTTTCTTATGATGGAAAATATTTTATATGAAATAAATTTCCTGAGAAATAAAATTCAGTTTAACACTTTTAGAGGTTTTTCGCTATTTTAGTTTTACGAAATATGAAATAGACTTAACGAACTTTTTCCATTTGATCCGAAATAGGCTTTTACAAAGAATATAGAAACACAAAAAGTTAACCACCAAATAAACGTCTTTGTTTGACAAATTTCATACGATTTATTAAATCATTAATTACATTTACTGACTTTGAGGACGAATTGGACTTAAGACACAAAATGATTGATCGTTTCCCCATTTCCAAATTGCTCCTGTTTAAATAAAAAAATTCGTTTCCCTTTTCACTATATATATATATATATATATATATATATATATATATATATATATATATATATATATATATACTCTTTCAATTTTACTTACTGAGAAAGAAATTTTAAAATATACTACCTTTTTTAAAAAATCCTTTTATTTTTGATTTTGGGATAAATATATTGTATAAACTAAAATACCCTATACCAAAATAATGTTTCAGAATAATAAATGGACAAAACCTAGTGAACTGCATGACAAACAGAAAATTATTATGGTAGGCCTAATAACAATGTTCACGGCCGTTAGACTTACATAATAATGGTAGAACTTTCCCATATAGAACCTGCTGCAGAATGGACTAACTTTAAGAAGACGAATACATGCTGATTTAGTAAATCTGATGTTTGTAATGTTTATGAAGGAGGTTCCTAAGTTTTGAAGGAGTTCGATTTAGAAAAATCTTTCTAGTTAATTTAGAAACGAAAAAAGAAACAAAATTAAGATTATAGATAACATATAAAACCATTAGCATTAAAAGATTTTATACCATACGTTGATGGTAACCGTAGAAATTAATCAAACAAAAATTATAATTAAACGAACAACGGTTGGAAGGGCGATGATAACAATTACTATAAACAAAATTGCGATCTTTATATGAATCATGATCCTTTACGTACAAAAATTTGACAGTATAAACTAATCATTGCATGAAGCTGAAAAGGAAATTCGTCAAGTAGACCGGTTTCATCCGTATTGGGAACTCATCGCGTACTGGCAAGAATTTTCTGCGGACAGGGCTCGAACCTGGACACGTCTGCTTAGTAATTTAGATTTCTGTCTATTCTAAAATGAAAGATTGTTATCACCGCCCGTCTAACAAATGTTCTTTTAGCTATTTAAATGTTCAATTAAATATCACTGTTTCAAGTTGATTGGTATCCGTTATATAGTGACTGATTGGGACAGGTTAAATGGAACATTAAATATAGGGGTTTGCCATATTGACTCCATCTAAAGTGATGTCTAACCAAGAATAATTGATAATTATATAACTAAAAATTTTGTGTAGTATGCTGCAGGATGGTACAGTGATTAGAGCAGCAAATTCCAATACAGACTAGCTCTGCTTCGAGACCTGTTTGCGGCAAATTCTGGACAGTAAGTGATGAGTTCCCAATAAGTATTATATATATATATATATATATATATATATATATATATTGGTAAATAATAATTGATATCGACATTAACGG